>SJYT01033949.1:71387-106722 GCA_006410635.1 Cephalophus harveyi
CAATTGCACTTATCACACACGCTAGTAAATAATGCTCAAAATTCTCCAAGCCAGGCTTAAGCAATATGTGAACTGTGAACTTCCAGATGTTCAACCTGGTTTTATAAAAGGCAGAAGAACCAGAGATCACATTGCCAACATCCAATGGATCATCAAAAAATACAAGAGAGTTCCAGAAAAACACTGACTTCTGCTTTATTGACTATGCCACAGCCTTTGAATGTGTGGATCACAATAAACTATGGAAGATTCTGAAAGAGATGGGAATACCAGACCACCTGACCCGCCTCTGGTGAAACCTATATGGAGGTCAGGAAGCAACAGTTAGGACTGGACATGGAACAACACACTGGTTTCAAATATTAAAAGGTGAAATCAAGGCTGTATATGGTCACCATGCTTATTTAACTTGTATTCAGAGTACATCATGAGAAACTGAGCTGCAAGAGGCACAAGCTGGAATTCAGATTACTTGGAGAAATATCGATAATCTCAGATATGCAGATAACACAGAAAGTGAAGAAGAACTAAAAAGACTCTTGATGAAAGTGAATGAGGAGAGTGAAAAAGTTGGCTTAAAGCTCAACATTCTGAAAATGAAGACCAAGGCATCTGGTGCCATCATTTCATGGGAAATAGATGGTTGGAACAATTGAAAGATTGTCCGACTTTATTTTGTTTGGCTCCAAAACCACTGCAGACAGTGACTGCAGTGCTGAAATTAAAAGAGAGTTACACCTTGGAAGGAAAGTTTTGCCTAACTTAGATAGCATGTTAAAAATCAGTGATATTACATTGCCAACAAAGTCTGTCTAGTCAAGGCTTGGGTTTTTTTCCAGTGTCATGTATGAATGTGAGAGAGAGACTGTGAAGAAAGCTGAGTGCTGAAGAATCGATGCTTTTGAACTGTGGTGATGGAGAAGACTCTTGAGAATCTCTTGGACTGCAAGAAGGTCCAAACTGTCCATCCTAAAGAGATCAGTCCTGGTGTTCATTGGAAGGACTGATGCTAAAGCTGAAACTCCAATACTTTGCCCACTCATGCGAAGTGTTGACTCCTTGAAAAAGACCCTGATGCCAGGAGGGATTGGGGTCAGAAAGAGAAGGGAACGACGGAGGATGAGAAGGCTGGATGAGATCACTGACTCTCTAAACATGCTGCTGATGCTGCTGCTGCTAAGTCGCTTCAGTTGTGTCCGACTCTGTGCGACCCCACAGACGGCAGCCCATTGGGCTCTGCCATCCCTGGGATTCTCCAGGCAAGAACACTGGAGTGGGTTGCCATTTCCTCCTCCAGTGCATGAAAGTGAAAAGTGAAAGTGAAGTCGCTCAGTCGTGTCTGACTTAGCGACCCCATGGACTGCAGCCTACCAGGCTTCTCTGTCCATGGGAGTTTCCAGGCAAGAGTACTGGAGTGGGATGAGTATGAGTGAACTCTGGAGGTTGGTTATGGACAGAGAAGCCTGGTGTGCTGTGATTCATGGGGTTATAAAGAGTCGGTGATGACTGACCAACTGAACTGAACTGAACTGAGAAAGGAGGAAATAAATGAAACAGAGTGTGGTGCGGAAAAAAAAAAAAGGAAACCAGGAAAAGATCTGATGAGGCAATGGTAATGGCCCATGTTGAGAAACATAGGTGTCTAGATGGAGAATATTGAAATGAAAAGAATGGGTGGGTATGATGAAAATCTTGAGAAAGTAAAAGTTGAAAGCACCCTTAAATGAATCAAGATGCAAGAATTGGATTGGACATGGACCAAATGACCAGATCAAAACTGAAAGAAGCATGATAAAGCTCTTTATTGTCACTTGCTTATGTGAATCATATGCAGAGTATACTATCAAAATACCAGCTGAGTGAATCACAAGCTGGCATCAAGATTGCTGGGAGAAACATCAAAAACCTCAGATATATAGATAGTTACATGGAAACAAATAGAAAGCGAAGAGGAAATAAAGAGCCTTTTCATGAGGTTGAATGAGAAGAGTCAAAAACCATGCTGAAAACTCAACATTCATAAAAACAAAGATAAGGGCATCTGGTCCCATCCCTACTTGGCAAATAGAAGGGGTAGTCATGTGGAAACAGTGACAAGCTTAATTTTCTTTGGCTTCAGAATACTAGGAATTGTGACTGCAGTTATCAAATTAGATCTCACTTGCTTTTGGATGTAAAAGCTATGACAAACCTAGACATTGCATTATAAAGAAGACACAACACCTTACTAAATTCTCAGTAAATAAAAAAGGTCAATTATGGTAGGAATGGAGACTATTGGATGTTGTTGAGTCATTTATATGACTTTTGATTGCAAGTTTATTTCATATCTTCCTATTCAGTAAGTTCTTAAAATACATCATTTGGCAGGCACTATGTCTTAGCTGATGTGCAAGTTACCTAAGTGAACTTTGGTAGATATGAAACACATAGAAGACTTGGACATCTGTGATTAACTTGGTAGGAAAGAAGACAGGTTCTTCCCAATCCCAAACAATGCTTAGGAAAAGTTCTGAAAAGTAGCTTATTATGACTGAAAATATTTTGCCTAATTGTAGCTCCAGAAATTCAGTAAAAAAAGATAGATAATGAAGCTATGAAGGGAAATCTGGCATATGTTTTCCAAGAACTGACTACCATGCTGAGACGCTGCATTCACCACAAAGATTTAAGTCAGTCTTGGCAGGATCAGGAAGGTCAGTTCAGTTCAGTTCAGTCACTCAGTCATGTCCGACGCTTTGTGACCCCATGAATTACAGCATGCCAGGCCTCCCTGTTCATTACCATCTTTCAGAGTTCACTCAGACTCATGTCCATTGAGTCTGTGATGCCATCCAGCCATCTCATCTTCGGTTGTCCCCTTCTCCTCCTGCCCCCAATCCCTCCCAGCATCAGAGTTTGTGGGAGACCAGCAGTGGCCTGAGAATGGATCAGATAGGGAGGCATGAGCGTGCCCGCACATGGGGCCTCCTGCCTGGGCAAGGGGTTCCTTGCATACAAGCACCCCTGCCAAGGAGCCTGTACATGAACCCCTAATGGTTAAGGACCCGCTCGCATACGAGGAGTCTCACACCCTCCCTGATGAGTAGGAGGAAGCTGGGGTCTTGGACAGGCTTCTTAGTAAACATGTGAAGATCACTTTCTCCCTCTGTGCTGAAATCATAATTTTGTACTTAAATGGTAAAAGAATGCAGTTCTTTGCTTCTTGGATTGGATTGCTTCCCAGAACTGGACTGTAAAAATAAACCGCAAGGGGGCTTGCACAGATTTGTTCCACCGGCTGGAGTTGTGTCTCTGTCTGTCCTTTGTGTGTCTGTGTCTCTTTGTCATTTTGCTCGCAACATCTGGCGCCCAACGTGGAGCTTGAGTGAAACCGAAAGGGTGAGTACCCCTCGGGGATTATAGATCCAGGGCAGGGGAAAATTTGGGAAAATTATGGGGAACTCCCCATCAGCGAAGGCATAATACATGCAGTTAGTCAAAGGGCTTCTCAACTCCATCGGGGTTAAGGCATCCAGTCGCCATTTGTCGGAGTTATTCCGCCTCGTGGAGCAGCATTACTATTGGTTTCAGTGTCAAACAAAAGTACAATAGAACTTAAAAGACTGGAAAATGGTACAAAAGGAGTTGCATCGGCAACATCAAAAGGGTAATGTAATTCCTTTGAAATTATGGACTCTGTGTAATGCTATTACACAGGCTCTCACTTTACTATCTACAGATAGTGAAACAAAATCTGCCAAGGCAGAAGCTATATATGAGGAAGTTCCAGGTGGAGAACAAAGCACTGCCACTGCAAGCGGTGCTGCAGCGCCTACCGCACTGCCGTTCAGGGAGGAAGGCTCTGATGCTGAGTCTGATAGTTCCACCTCATCATCCTCTTCATCAGTGGCTGATGGCAAGGTGGAAAAAATGACTCGGTTATTTCAACAGTGGTGGAAAACTCACCAAAAGGATTCGCGGCAAGCTCCCACTCCCTCCACCCCTCCTTACACATCTCTCTTTCCGGTTTCCTCCAAGATCCTGGATGTCAGGCAGGAGGGGTGCTGCTTTTCTTTTCTAGCTCCTATGCTTTATGATGATGATATTCCTGCACCCCCTGGTGGTTTTATAGATCCTCCACAGCTTTTTCCAATTCAATGGCAAAATGCTGCTAATAATATGGTAAATGTGCCCTATCTACCTTTTGAATATAAATTTTTTAAAGATCTTAAGGCCACCATAGCACAATATGGTCCTCAATCCCCTTTTGTTTTAGCTATGTTGGAGTCAATTGGAAAAGCTAAATTAGTGCTTCCTTTAGATTGGGAATCAATTGCTCAAGCTGTGCTTGAAGGGTCCCAATGGTTGCAATTAAGGAGCAGGTGGGAAGAAGAGGCTCAGAAGCAGGCTGGAATAAATGAAGGGCAAACTCTCCAGGTCCACTGGAGGATAAATTAATGGGAGAGGGACAATTTCAAGCCTTGAGAGAACAGGCCCAATATTCAGATCAAGATTTGCAACAGGTACGCCAAGTCTTTCTTCGGGCTTGGCGTCATGTCGTGCCCACAGGACACACACAACCTTCATTCACAAAAACTTTTCAAGGGCCTAATGAGCCTTATATGGACTTCCTGGCTAGATTGTGAGTGGCAGTGGAGGGAGCCATTGGTCATGATGAAATTTCAGAGATACTCTTGCAGACACTGGCTTTTGAAAATGCTAACCCAGAATGCAAACGTATTTTGGGCCCCTTAAAGGGCCAAGGAGCTTCTATAGCTGAGTATATCAGGGCTTGCTCTGGAGTAGGAGGAGCAGAGCACACTGCTACTGTTTTTGCTGCAGCCTTGTCCCAAGCCATAAAACCAAAACAGGGTGGAAATTGCTATCACTGTGGAAAGCCTGGACATATGAAAAAGGATTGCCGAAAATTAAAAGCAAAACAGGACAATATAAAACAAAATAAGCCCCCTGGGCCCTGTCACCAGTATGGCAAAGGGCTTCACTGGACCAATGAATGCCGTTCCAAAAAAGATAAATTTGGCAACCCCATTTTGGGAAACTACCCAACAGACCTCAGTCCCCGAGGCCCAGGGATAGTTTTGGGGACCCCCTCTCTACCCTCCAACCTTCAAGCGGCCCCTTTGTTTAACAGCAGTCCTTGAAAGCTACTGATGCCTTGAAATCACCTGGACATTTACTGGTGTCTGATTTATATTCTGCCACTTCAAGAAGTGCAGCAGCTGATCTACCCTTAGCAGAGAATGTCCTTCTCTCCCCAGGGGAGGAGTTTATAAATTACAGACTAATGTTTTTGGGCCATTACCTAAGGGCATTTTTGGCCTAATATTAGGCCACAACAGTGTGGCCTTAAAGGGTTTGACTATAATACCTGGAGTGATTGATTCAGATTATGTCGGAGAAATTTTAATCATGGCCTCTACATCTATCACATTATCTCTATTAATTGGTGAACGTGTAGCCCAATTGATTCTCTTACCTTATTATCCCTTTCCTGCCATTCCTAACCAAAAAATGGGGGGTTTTGGAAGCACCAGGTGACATATATTTTGGGAAATGCTTGTTAAAGACTCCCGCCCTGTGATCCCCTTGTATGTTCAAGGAAAAAGATTTGAAGGATTAGTAGATACTGGGACCAATGTCTCGATTATATCTTCACAACAATGGCCCTTTGAATGGGAAAAGGAGAAAAGCCCTCTCCTGTTAACAGGATTAGGATCAATTGCTGATGTATGGAAAAGTGTACATCCTCTGAACTGTCAATTTCAAGATGGGAAATCAATATTTATAACCTTTTATATCATAAATATGCCCATCAATATTTGAGGAAGAGATCTTCTCTCCCCCCGGGAGCTTCTATAACCATTCCTTTGGGAAACTAATAGCCACTGCTCAAATTCCTCGAGTGCTTCCATTAAAATGGTTAAATGTAACCCCAAAATGGGTTGAGCAGTGGCCATTACCTCAAATTAAGCTCGAGGCCTTGGAACACTTAGGACAAGAGCAACTTCAACTTGGTCATATAGAACCCTCTACCTCTTCATGGAATTCTCCTGTTTTTGTTATAAAAAAGAAATCTGGCAAATGGAGAATGTTAACAGATCTTAGGGAAGTTAATAAATGCATTGAGCCCATGGGAGCATTGCAATTGGGACTTCCATCGCCAGCCTTGATTTCTCAAAATTGGTCATTAATGGTACTAGATCTTAAGGATTGTTTCTTTACCATCCCTCTACAGTTGCAAGATAGAGATAAATTTGCTTTTACCGTCCCTGTCCTTAACAGTGCTCAACCTGTTAAACGTTATCAATGGACAGTTTTACCCCAAGGAATGATCAATAGCCCTGCCTTGTGCCAAGAGTTTATTGCTCGTTCTTTGCAAACTATTCGCAAGGAATGCCCCAATTACACTTTGCATCATTATATGAATGAGCTCTTATTAGCTGCTCCCACAGTTGCTGAGTGCAATGATTTCTTTCTAAAGGTACAAAAGGCATTAAAAGAATATAATTTACAAATAGCTCCTGAAAAGATCCAAAAAGATTTCCCTTCCTCCTATTTAGGGACCGTATTGGAACAACAACGAATAATGCCCAAAAAATTATAAATCCAAAGAGACCATTTGAAAACTTTAAATGATTTTCAAAAATTACTAGGAGATATCAATTGGCTATGTCCTGTACCTGGAATTCCTACTTACCAATTGTGGCATCTGTTTTCCACATTAGAAGGGGAGACAGCTTTAGACAGCCCCCAAACACTGACCCCATCAGCTCTGAAGAAACTCCAATTTGTAGAACACCGACTTAATGAAGCTTTTTTAAATTATCTACATCCATCTCAGCCCATTTCCTTTATTATATGCCACATTCCCTGTTCTCCATCCAGGGTAATAGCTCAGAAAGAAGGACTACTAGAATGGGTTTTCCTACCTAACAGTTTCTCAAGGAAATTGACTACTTACATGGAGAAGTTGGGATTTCTTATACAGAAAGGTCGCCATCGTGTTTTACAATTATCAGGACATGAACCCTAACAAATTGTGACTCAATTAACAAGTGCTCAAATATCTCGTTGTCTACAATTCAATGAAAACTGGCAAATTTCTCTCACTTCATATCCTGGTTCCTTTTCTAATCATTATCCTTCCTCTGAGCTGATTGATCTTCAGTCTAACCATATGATATCTCACTCCCCAATTTCCAATACTCCAGTTAAGGGTCCCACTATTTTTACCAATGCAAACAAAAGCACAGCTTCGTACTGGACTCCAGAAAGCTCTAAAGTTCTCCCTCACTCCTTTTCTTTTGTACAACCTGCTGAATTACGGACTATTTCCCTAGCTTTGCAAGATTTTTATCAGCTTCCTATTAATATTGTTTCAGATTCTCGATATGCTATTCTCTCTTGCTTATAGCTTCCTTATGTCTCTCTTCCATTAACACTTAAAACAACAATTGATAAATTATTTTATCAAGTACAACAGTTACTCTTACAATGTTCAGAACTAATTTTCTTTATTCATATCCATGTGCATTCCGCCCTTCCTGGACCTTTATCAGTTGGAAATGCTACAGTAGATGCCTTACTTTATCCTATTGAAGCAACAAAACAAGAACGTTACTTGCAACATACTAATTCCAAGGGGTTGCAAAAATCTCATGTGATTACTCGCAAACAAGCTCAGAACATTGTCCATTCTTGCTCTATATGTGCACCCTTTGTATTGCCACTCACCCCACCAGGTGACAACATAAGAGGCCATCAAATTAATCAAATCTGGTAAATGGATGTCTTGTACATCCATTCTTTTGGCCGACAAAAATATGTCCATCACACTATAGACACATACACACATTTTCAATGGGCTACTGCCTTATACTCTGAGAAAGCTGATGTTGTTATTACCTATACATTATCTTGTTTTGTAGTGATGGGAATACCACTGGAATTAAAAACTGATAATGCACCTCCTTACCAGTCTGTAAAATTAGCCCAATTCCTTTCTCAACATCATGTAACTCATACTTTTGGGATTCCATACAATAGTCAAGGACAAGCTATAATTGAAAGGGCTAATCGTACCTTGTGTGATTATCTCGAAAAATTAAGAAAGGGGGAACAAGAGAGATTTATAAAACCTAAAGATATTCTGAATAAAACTTTACTCACTTTACATTTTTTAAATATATGGAGTGACGAGAATTTGTCAGTGGCAGAACTACATTTCCAAAAGGGACAAGAAGATAAGAAGACGTTAGATACACCCATTTGGTATAAAGATAGAGAAAAGTGCTGGATCCCAGTGTCATTAATATATTTTGGGTGGGGACATGCTTTCATATCTATTGATAATTCCAGGTTTTGGGCTCCAACTCAATTGATTAAAATTCACAATGGATGACCGTTTTGTACAAAAGTTCGAAGAGCTTTCAGCTCAATGGAGCTTCACCTTCCCTACCCGGTCTGCATCCCCTCCAACATGGGGACAACTTAAAAAGCTCACCCAGGAAGCTGAGAAAACCCTCACCAATGCTGGTCAACCTCTCAATCCTACCAATTTGTTGTTGGTGATGATGGCTGTGGTTACCTGTCAGGTAATGTATGTGCAAGCAACTGAACATGTTTATTGGGCTTATGTCCCTAATCCCCCTCTTGTAAAAGCTGTTTCTTGGGGAGAACCTGAAGTACAAGTATGCACTAATGAGACTGCCTTCTTTCCCCCACCAGCTTGTGGGGGGATAGAGCAATTGCCTTATCACACCAATCACTACAATATAAGTAACGTTACTCTTGCAGCAGAGGGCATTCCCTTATGTATACGGGGGCACCCCTTTTGTCTGTCTACCAAAGCGCATTCTCATCATTCTTACAATACATGGGGGATAAAATAGAATGACTATCATTTTGCGATTTTTACTGTGCTTGTCTCTGCTAGAGGCTTTCATACTTCAACAATTCCAATGGATCATCATCCTGATGTACTCATATCTCTATGCCCTTCTAAATTTTTTGTTCCATCCTTAGAATCTCTAGAGTGGGAGTATTGCCGGGGCTACCAACCTTTCAAAGTTATGAATTACTCTGGTTTTGTTATTATGGACTGGAGTCCAGATCATGGGCAGTTTTTAGAAAAGTGGTCTAACAGATCCCTCAAATGAAGTCATATCAATAACACCTTAATGGGTAATGGCAATGAAATGGTTAAATGGCAACAGTTTGCACTGGTTCCTCCTCAATTTCAATTACAAGGTTATCCACATATTCAAGGGGACATTTGGAAATTATGGGCCGTGTCTGGAAATCTTACTATAGGGTCGGGGAATTATACTCTGAAGGTTACAGATACATCGGGTCCATTTCATGTTAATTTGCATATTAATAAATCTTATTTTGCTATGTCTTGTGTGAAATATCCATTTGCACTGTTGTATGGGAATTGGACCTAGAGTGAAACTTTGGGAACTATATCTTGTGTATATTGCAGCTTGACTCAATGTATAAATAGATCTTCATGGAATCGATTTGAAAATCAAAACAATGATATTAAGTCACTATTGATTATTAAAGCTAGAGGAAAACTATGGCTGCCTGTCAATTTGACAAGACCGTGGTCGGACTCTTTTGCTGTTTCTCATCTGGTGACTGCTATGCAAACTTTGCTTCATTGATCTTGCCGGATGCTGGGAATCATCATAGCCTCTGTTCCGGCCGTCACCTCAGTTACCGCAACGGCCGTGGTGACTGGACTTGCTTTGCAACAAGAAATCCAGACCGCTGATTTTGTTCGCAATTGGCATAAGGACTCTCATCTGTTATGGCAAAAAACAAAACAGGACAATATAAAACAAAATAAGCCCCCTGGGCCCTGTCACCGGTGTGGCAAAGGGCTTCACTGGACCAATGAATGCTGTTCCAAAAAAGATAAATTTGGCAACCGGATTCCAGGAAACTACCCAACAGGCCTCAGTCCCCAAGGCCCAGGGATAGTTCTGGGGACCCCCTCTCTACCCTCCAACCTTCAAGCGGCCCCTTTGTTTCACAGCAATCCTTGAAAGCTACTGATGCCTTGAAATCACCTGGACATTTACTGGTGTCTGATTTATATTCTGCCACTTCAGGAAGTGCAGCAGCTGATCTACCCTTAGCAGAGAATGTCCTTCTCTCCCCAGGGGAGGAGTTTATAAATTACAGACTAATGTTTTCGGGCCATTACCTAAGGGCATTTTTGGCCTAATATTAGGCCACAACAGTGTGGCCTTAAAGGGTTTGACTATAATACCTGGAGTGATTGATTCAGATTATGTCGGAGAAATTTTAATCATGGCCTCTACATCTATCACATTATCTCTATTAATTGGTGAACGTGTAGCCCAATTGATTCTCTTACCTTATTATCCCTTTCCTGCCATTCCTAACCAAAAAATGGGGGGTTTTGGAAGCACCAGGTGACATATATTTTGGGAAATGCTTGTTAAAGACTCCCGCCCTGTGATCCCCTTGTATGTTCAAGGAAAAAGATTTGAAGGATTAGTAGATACTGGGACCAATGTCTCGATTATATCTTCACAACAATGGCCCTTTGAATGGGAAAAGGAGAAAAGCCCTCTCCTGTTAACAGGATTAGGATCAATTGCTGATGTATGGAAAAGTGTACATCCTCTGAACTGTCAATTTCAAGATGGGAAATCAATATTTATAACCTTTTATATCATAAATATGCCCATCAATATTTGAGGAAGAGATCTTCTCTCCCCCCGGGAGCTTCTATAACCATTCCTTTGGGAAACTAATAGCCACTGCTCAAATTCCTCGAGTGCTTCCATTAAAATGGTTAAATGTAACCCCAAAATGGGTTGAGCAGTGGCCATTACCTCAAATTAAGCTCGAGGCCTTGGAACACTTAGGACAAGAGCAACTTCAACTTGGTCATATAGAACCCTCTACCTCTTCATGGAATTCTCCTGTTTTTGTTATAAAAAAGAAATCTGGCAAATGGAGAATGTTAACAGATCTTAGGGAAGTTAATAAATGCATTGAGCCCATGGGAGCATTGCAATTGGGACTTCCATCGCCAGCCTTGATTTCTCAAAATTGGTCATTAATGGTACTAGATCTTAAGGATTGTTTCTTTACCATCCCTCTACAGTTGCAAGATAGAGATAAATTTGCTTTTACCGTCCCTGTCCTTAACAGTGCTCAACCTGTTAAACGTTATCAATGGACAGTTTTACCCCAAGGAATGATCAATAGCCCTGCCTTGTGCCAAGAGTTTATTGCTCGTTCTTTGCAAACTATTCGCAAGGAATGCCCCAATTACACTTTGCATCATTATATGAATGAGCTCTTATTAGCTGCTCCCACAGTTGCTGAGTGCAATGATTTCTTTCTAAAGGTACAAAAGGCATTAAAAGAATATAATTTACAAATAGCTCCTGAAAAGATCCAAAAAGATTTCCCTTCCTCCTATTTAGGGACCGTATTGGAACAACAACGAATAATGCCCAAAAAATTATAAATCCAAAGAGACCATTTGAAAACTTTAAATGATTTTCAAAAATTACTAGGAGATATCAATTGGCTATGTCCTGTACCTGGAATTCCTACTTACCAATTGTGGCATCTGTTTTCCACATTAGAAGGGGAGACAGCTTTAGACAGCCCCCAAACACTGACCCCATCAGCTCTGAAGAAACTCCAATTTGTAGAACACTGACTTAATGAAGCTTTTTTAAATTATCTACATCCATCTCAGCCCATTTCCTTTATTATATGCCACATTCCCTGTTCTCCATCCAGGGTAATAGCTCAGAAAGAAGGACTACTAGAATGGGTTTTCCTACCTAACAGTTTCTCAAGGAAATTGACTACTTACATGGAGAAGTTGGGATTTCTTATACAGAAAGGTCGCCATCGTGTTTTACAATTATCAGGACATGAACCCTAACAAATTGTGACTCAATTAACAAGTGCTCAAATATCTCGTTGTCTACAATTCAATGAAAACTGGCAAATTTCTCTCACTTCATATCCTGGTTCCTTTTCTAATCATTATCCTTCCTCTGAGCTGATTGATCTTCAGTCTAACCATATGATATCTCACTCCCCAATTTCCAATACTCCAGTTAAGGGTCCCACTATTTTTACCAATGCAAACAAAAGCACAGCTTCGTACTGGACTCCAGAAAGCTCTAAAGTTCTCCCTCACTCCTTTTCTTTTGTACAACCTGCTGAATTACGGACTATTTCCCTAGCTTTGCAAGATTTTTATCAGCTTCCTATTAATATTGTTTCAGATTCTCGATATGCTATTCTCTCTTGCTTATAGCTTCCTTATGTCTCTCTTCCATTAACACTTAAAACAACAATTGATAAATTATTTTATCAAGTACAACAGTTACTCTTACAATGTTCAGAACTAATTTTCTTTATTCATATCCATGTGCATTCCGCCCTTCCTGGACCTTTATCAGTTGGAAATGCTACAGTAGATGCCTTACTTTATCCTATTGAAGCAACAAAACAAGAACGTTACTTGCAACATACTAATTCCAAGGGGTTGCAAAAATCTCATGTGATTACTCGCAAACAAGCTCAGAACATTGTCCGTTCTTGCTCTATATGTGCACCCTTTGTATTGCCACTCACCCCACCAGGTGACAACATAAGAGGCCATCAAATTAATCAAATCTGGTAAATGGATGTCTTGTACATCCATTCTTTTGGCCGACAAAAATATGTCCATCACACTATAGACACATACACACATTTTCAATGGGCTACTGCCTTATACTCTGAGAAAGCTGATGTTGTTATTACCTATACATTATCTTGTTTTGTAGTGATGGGAATACCACTGGAATTAAAAACTGATAATGCACCTCCTTACCAGTCTGTAAAATTAGCCCAATTCCTTTCTCAACATCATGTAACTCATACTTTTGGGATTCCATACAATAGTCAAGGACAAGCTATAATTGAAAGGGCTAATCGTACCTTGTGTGATTATCTCGAAAAATTAAGAAAGGGGGAACAAGAGAGATTTATAAAACCTAAAGATATTCTGAATAAAACTTTACTCACTTTACATTTTTTAAATATATGGAGTGACGAGAATTTGTCAGTGGCAGAACTACATTTCCAAAAGGGACAAGAAGATAAGAAGACGTTAGATACACCCATTTGGTATAAAGATAGAGAAAAGTGCTGGATCCCAGTGTCATTAATATATTTTGGGTGGGGACATGCTTTCATATCTATTGATAATTCCAGGTTTTGGGCTCCAACTCAATTGATTAAAATTCACAATGGATGACCGTTTTGTACAAAAGTTCGAAGAGCTTTCAGCTCAATGGAGCTTCACCTTCCCTACCCGGTCTGCATCCCCTCCAACATGGGGACAACTTAAAAAGCTCACCCAGGAAGCTGAGAAAACCCTCACCAATGCTGGTCAACCTCTCAATCCTACCAATTTGTTGTTGGTGATGATGGCTGTGGTTACCTGTCAGGTAATGTATGTGCAAGCAACTGAACATGTTTATTGGGCTTATGTCCCTAATCCCCCTCTTGTAAAAGCTGTTTCTTGGGGAGAACCTGAAGTACAAGTATGCACTAATGAGACTGCCTTCTTTCCCCCACCAGCTTGTGGGGGGATAGAGCAATTGCCTCATCACACCAATCACTACAATATAAGTAACGTTACTCTTGCAGCAGAGGGCATTCCCTTATGTATACGGGGGCACCCCTTTTGTCTGTCTACCAAAGCGCATTCTCATCATTCTTACAATACATGGGGGATAAAATAGAATGACTATCATTTTGCGATTTTTACTGTGCTTGTCTCTGCTAGAGGCTTTCATACTTCAACAATTCCAATGGATCATCATCCTGATGTACTCATATCTCTATGCCCTTCTAAATTTTTTGTTCCATCCTTAGAATCTCTAGAGTGGGAGTATTGCCGGGGCTACCAACCTTTCAAAGTTATGAATTACTCTGGTTTTGTTATTATGGACTGGAGTCCAGATCATGGGCAGTTTTTAGAAAAGTGGTCTAACAGATCCCTCAAATGAAGTCATATCAATAACACCTTAATGGGTAATGGCAATGAAATGGTTAAATGGCAACAGTTTGCACTGGTTCCTCCTCAATTTCAATTACAAGGTTATCCACATATTCAAGGGGACATTTGGAAATTATGGGCCGTGTCTGGAAATCTTACTATAGGGTCGGGGAATTATACTCTGAAGGTTACAGATACATCGGGTCCATTTCATGTTAATTTGCATATTAATAAATCTTATTTTGCTATGTCTTGTGTGAAATATCCATTTGCACTGTTGTATGGGAATTGGACCTAGAGTGAAACTTTGGGAACTATATCTTGTGTATATTGCAGCTTGACTCAATGTATAAATAGATCTTCATGGAATCGATTTGAAAATCAAAACAATGATATTAAGTCACTATTGATTATTAAAGCTAGAGGAAAACTATGGCTGCCTGTCAATTTGACAAGACCGTGGTCGGACTCTTTTGCTGTTTCTCATCTGGTGACTGCTATGCAAACTTTGCTTCATTGATCTTGCCGGATGCTGGGAATCATCATAGCCTCTGTTCCGGCCGTCACCTCAGTTACCGCAACGGCCGTGGTGACTGGACTTGCTTTGCAACAAGAAATCCAGACCGCTGATTTTGTTCGCAATTGGCATAAGGACTCTCATCTGTTATGGCAACAACAATGAGATTTAGATGCTCAACTTGCGACCGATGTCCTCAATCTTCAACACGCTGTTTCTTGGCTTGGGGATCAATTAACTGTCTTGTCTACGAGAAGCATGTTAAAATGTGATTGGAACTCTTCTCAGATATGTATCACCCCAGTGCCATTCAATTTGAGTAAAGGGTGGAAAAAGGTAAAGCAATCATTAATAGGGCATCAGAACATTACTGTGGAAATAATGAAGTTAGAACAGCAAATATTATCTACTTTCAGTAGAACCTTGCCTGACATTAATGAATCTGATCTGGTACAGAGTCTACAAGAGGGTCTAAATAGTTTAAATCCTCTCGGGCATGTATCCACACTTATTGGAACTACTTTTGGGAACACTGCACTTATATTGCTTTTATGCTGTGTTGCTTTTTTAGTCTTCCAGTGCTGGCGCAGAGGGCAACAACTAAAAAAGGAAAAGCAACGCCTCCAAGCCACCTTACAAATTGCTATTGCATCTAAGAAATAAGGGGGAGATGTGGGAGACAAGCAGTGGCCTGAGAATGGATCAGATAGGGAGGCATGAGCATGCCCGCACACAGGACCTCCTGCCTGGGCAGTGGGTTCCTTGCATACAAGGTACCCTGCCAAGGAGCCTATACACAAACCCCTAATGGTTAAGGACCCGCTCGCATACAAGGAGTCTCATGCCCTCCCTGATGAGTAGGAGGAAGCTGGGGTCCTGGACAGGCTTCTTAGTAAACATGTGAAGGTCACTTTCTCCCTCTGTGCTGAAATAGTAATTTTGTACTTATATGGTAAAAGAATGCAGTGCCTCACTTCTTGGATTGCTTCCCAGAACTGGACTGTAAAAATAAACCACAAGGGGGCTTGCGCAGATTTGTTCCTCCGGCTGGAGTTGTGTCTCTGTCTGTCCTTTGTGTGTCTGTGTCACTTTGTCATTTCGCTCGCAGCATAGTTTTTTCCAATCAGTCAACTCTTCGCATGAGGTGGCCAAAGTACTGGAGTTTCAGTTAAAAATAAACCACAAGGGGGCTTGCGCAGATTTGTTCCTCCGGCTGGAGTTGTGTCTCTGTCTGTCCTTTGTGTGTCTGTGTCACTTTGTCATTTCGCTCGCAGCATAGTTTTTTCCAATCAGTCAACTCTTCGCATGAGGTGGCCAAAGTACTGGAGTTTCAGTTTTAGCATTATTCCTTCCAAATAAATCCCAGGGTTGATCTCCTTCAGAATGGACTGGAAAGCAACATCAAAATATCCATTAGGAAATATAGGTTGGTGTCGTGTTGGGAAGAAATAAAGGCATGACATAAAGAGAGTAGAGTTAGAATGACCTTTTATAATTCTACTTGTAAAATGCCTATCTTTTGCTGCCTGTGGTGAATCTTTCAATATGTCAGTCATGTTATGGTGATCATGATTACTGAGTATGCTACAGCTATGCTGTCAAAAGCATATAACTATGAAAGTTATATTATATATATATTTAAAGAATAAAACCTGCTTTTAACCTCTTAGCTTTCTTTGCAATAATGGACATAAAATAATAAAACTGAGAAAGCATTAATGTACATGAGGTGGCCAAAGTACTGGAGTTTCAGCTTTAGCATTATTCCTTCCAAATAAATCCCAGGGTTGATCTCCTTCAGAATGGACTGGAAAGCAACATCAAAATATCCATTAGGAAATATAGGTTGGTGTCGTGTTGGGAAGAAATAAAGGCACGACATAAGGAGAGTAGAG
The DNA here is from genome assembly GCA_006410635.1 of Cephalophus harveyi. NCBI lineage: Eukaryota > Metazoa > Chordata > Mammalia > Artiodactyla > Bovidae > Cephalophus > Cephalophus harveyi. The sequence continues at coordinate 87,862 of SJYT01033949.1, forward strand.
CTAGAATGACCTTTTATAATTCTACTTGCAAAATGCCTATCTTTTGCTGCCTGTGGTGCAATCTTTGAATATGTCAGTCATGTTATGATGGTGATCATGATTATTGAGTACGCTACATCTACGCTGTCAAGTATGAAAGTTATATTATATATATATTTAATGAATAAAACCTGCTTTTAACCTCTTAGCATTCTTTGCCTAATGGACATAAAATAATAAAACTGAGAAAGCATTAATGTATATACTGTTCATTTGCTTTCTCTAAATTTTATTTGATCTCTTCCTTCTCCCATATCATCCTATCAGCCTCTGGCTGAATTCCAAAATTTTTTGCCCCAGCCGTTTATGAGATGACTACTCCAAACAACCTCGGAGAAGACCAGGCCCACTTAAGACTGTGCCTTTCCAAATATATGAATATATATATATGCATATATATATATATTTATACACATACACATACATACTTACTCTTGTCTTAGGTTAGTGCAGCAGCTCACTAATCTGACTGCTGCCCTTTCTTGCTTCATTAAACGTGATCTGTTCCTCTAAAATGTAAAATGCTGGTCTCATTCTCTTTCTGAACCTTGCCTTCTCTAACTCCTTTACCCTACAAACAAACTAAGTGCCTGGAACCTGACAGGTACATAATATGCATGACCTACCTTGGTGGTGCCTTGCCTGCCACCCAGTTGCCTGACCAGTTTGGACCTGGGAAGGAAACAAAGCACATAGCCGATTGTGTTCAGTGCCCTTGCAGAGCACCTAGGAGCCTGAGTGGCTTAGACTTGGGTAGTGTATGAAACACAGGCCCCACTTTGGTCAGCACTTGCAGATCACCCAGGAACCTGAACAGGGTGGACCTAGAAAGTACATGTAACCTATGGCAGTGGCAAACCCACTGTGCTATATCCACATTAAGCAACCCCACCCACACATCCCACAGGTATTTATTTTCAGTGTGATCCTACTCACCACTGCACCACTGAGCAGGTGAGGTCAAATAGGAGCCTGTTGTCCCCTCGTGTTATGGTGCAAGCTAGTCATGTGTAAACATGTCACGGAAGATAATTGCAAAATGAGGAATTAAAAATAAGCAAAGAAGGGTGAACTAGCCCAAAAATGACAGGTGATAGAAACTGAAACTCTGAAGGTAATGCAGGAACTGTGCAATTCAAAGACAGCAATAGCTTTTGAAAACAAGGAAATGGCAACCCACTCCAGTATTCTTGCCTGGAGAATCCCATGGACGGAGGAGCCTGGTGGGCTACAGTCCATGGGGTCGCAATGAGTGAGACACGACTGAGCCACTTCACTTCACTTCAGAAGCAGGACAAATAGATTATCTGACACTGATCTGACACCAATAAACACACATCAACTCTAGAGAAATTCTTAAATTACTCTTTATTGCTTTCCTTTTTTTTTAAATTAAATATTTATTTGTTCCTTACCATTCCCTTTACTTTTTTTTTCTATATACTACAATATGTTTGATAATTATTTTGACTTCTAAATTTTCTCATAATTATAGCAGTTTAAATTCTATTCTAGGTTCTTAATCTTTGCTTCTTGAAACTTTTTATTAATCAATGTTTATACTTTAAGAATTCTATATTTAGAATCTATTTTCACTTATGAATTTCATTCCTGAGTTGATTGCACTTTCACCCTTTTACTCTTCCTTTTCTCCTTCTGGAAACCTCTATCTCCCTCCTTACTTTGCTATGATCCATATAACTCTGTGAATCCCTTTAACTGTTTTTGGTTATGGAAAATTGATGCACCATCAACCTTCGGTTTTATCTTCAGTTCTGAGGATCCAGAATTTTTAATGCTACTAGGTCAAATAGGAGCCTGTTGTCCCCTCGTGTTATGGTGCAAGCTAGTCATGTGTAAACATGTCACGGAAGATAATTGCAAAATGAGGAATTAAAAATAAGCAAAGAAGGGTGAACTAGCCCAAAAATGACAGGTGATAGAAACTGAAACTCTGAAGGTAATGCAGGAACTGTGCAATTCAAAGACAGCAATAGCTTTTGAAAACAAGGAAATGGCAACCCACTCCAGTATTCTTGCCTGGAGAATCCCATGGACGGAGGAGCCTGGTGGGCTACAGTCCATGGGGTCGCAATGAGTGAGACACGACTGAGCCACTTCACTTCACTTCAGAAGCAGGACAAATAGATTATCTGACACTGATCTGACACCAATAAACACACATCAACTCTAGAGAAATTCTTAAATTACTCTTTATTGCTTTCCTTTTTTTTTAAATTAAATATTTATTTGTTCCTTACCATTCCCTTTACTTTTTTTTTCTATATACTACAATATGTTTGATAATTATTTTGACTTCTAAATTTTCTCATAATTATAGCAGTTTAAATTCTATTCTAGGTTCTTAATCTTTGCTTCTTGAAACTTTTTATTAATCAATGTTTATACTTTAAGAATTCTATATTTAGAATCTATTTTCACTTATGAATTTCATTCCTGAGTTGATTGCACTTTCGCCCTTTTACTCTTCCTTTTCTCCTTCTGGAAACCTCTATCTCCCTCCTTACTTTGCTATGATTCATATAACTCTGTGAATCCCTTTAACTGTTTTTGGTTATGGAAAATTGATGCACCATCAACCTTTGGTTTTATCTTCTGTTCTGAGGATCCAGAATTTTTAATGCTACTACAACTCAGGGACCAAAACTCATAGGCCACGAGGTCAATTCCAGATCTCTAGATCATTTAGAACTCCTGACAGCAGTGAACGTTAAAAAAGAAGCACATTCAAAAGGTCCCATGCCTACATGGGAATGAAGCCCAAAGCTGAAGCCAGCAATTTCAGTGCAAGACAGCACACACCTATTCTCCAACAAAGCAGCAACACAAAAATGAGTATTATAAAATGTGCTACCTGAAGCCATACCAAACCCACAGACACCACAATGCACATTACAGGACAATTCATTGCACTTCATAGAGTAGTAACCCAGCTCCATCTGACAGACCACATGCACAAAATATCCCGAGTATTAAACCTTAAATACAGGTCCAATCCCACCCACAAAGATCAGGTTCCACCATAAATTGGATGCAAAATGCTACAGCCTGCAGAAAGGGGACTCAAACCACAGCAATCTAAACAAAATGAAAGGGGATAGAAATATGAAGCTGGTGAAGGTACATGATAAAAACCCACCAAAACAAACAAAAGAAGAGGAGATAGGAAGTTTTCCTAAAAATATTTCAGAATGATGAGAGAAAAGATGGCCCAAATCTTGTAAGCTAACTAGAATTGCCAGCAAATACACTGGAGGCCCGATTGAGAAGAAAGAAGCATGTTTACCATGCAGCTAGAAAAAATAAAGAATCAAGCAGTAATAATCAATGCAATAACAGAAACAAGCAAAGCCCTGGAAGGAACCAACAGTAAAATATCTGAGACAGGAAAAAACTAACTTATATGCAGAGTACACCATGAAGAAAGCTGGGCTAGAAGAACCACAAGCTAGAGTCAAGATTGCCAGGAGAAATATCAATAACCTCAGATATGCAGATGACACCACCCTTATGGCTGAAAGTGAAGACGAACTAAAAAGCCTATTGATTAAATTGACAAAAGAGAGTGAAAAAGTTGGCTCAGAGTTCAACATTCAGAAAACTAAGATCATGGCATCTGTTCCCATCACTTCATGGGTAATAGATGGGGAAACAGTGGAATCAGTGTCAGACTTTATTTTGGGGGGCTGAAAAATCAACACAGATTGTGATTGAAGCCATGAAAGGAAAAGACGCCTACTCCTTGGAAGGAAAGTTATGCCACACCTAGACAGCATATTCAAAAGCAGAGATATTACTTTGCCAACAAAGGTCCGACTAGTCAAGGCTTTGGTTTTTAAATTGGTCATGTATGAGTGTGAGAGTGGGACTGTGAAGAAAGCTGAGCACCGAGAATGTATGCTTTTGAACTGTGGTGTTCAAGATAACTCTTGAGATTCCCTTGGACTGCATTGAGATCCAACAAGTCCATTCTAAAGGAGATCAGTCTTGGGTGTTCATTGGAAAGACTGATGCTAAAGCTGAAATTCCAATACTTTGGCCACCTTGTGCAAAGAGTTGACTCATTGGAAAAGTCTCTGAGGCTGAGAGGCATTGGGGGCAGGAGGAGAATGTGAGGGCAGAGGATGACATGGCTGGATGGCTTCACTGACTCTATGGACATGAATTTAAGTGAACTCCAGGAGTTGGTGATGGACAGGGAGGCCTGGTGTGCTGTGATTCATGGGGTTGCCAAGACTGAACTGAAGTGAGAAAGGAGGGAATAAAAGAAACACAGTGGTATTTAAAAAAAAATTTTTTTTTAAGGAAAACATGAAAAGCTCTGAGAATTCTTGGACAATATTAAATGTCCTACTGTGAGGATATCCACATGGAAAAGAAAAACAACAAAAAGGAAGAACATGAAAAAAGAAAAAAGGATGGGAGTGGGGCTAGAGAAAATTCTTCAAGAGACAAAAGTTGAAAACCTCCATTAAATGGGGAAGGAAATAACTCCCTGAATCCCAATACAGCAGAATGTTCCAAACAGGATGAACCCAAAGTGTAATATCGCACAACAATATTTTTATCCAACACTGACAATTTAAACACAAAAAATCATTAAAAGCAGCAAGAGTAAAGACAAAAATATCATACAGTCGGGTCCCCATAAAGATAGCAGCTGATCTTTCAATAGAAATTCTTCAGGCCAGTAAAGCATGGTAGGTAGAATATTCTCAAAATTATGAATGAGCCAGAACTAACACCGATAGGATCTTGATCAACTATGAAGGATAAATCAAATGGTTTAAGCAGTCATTAACATGAAACTACTAAACTCTTAATTATGCTATTAAAACTGGGACAATGTGTTCATATGTCATCAGATTTGGAAAACTCATTAATGGCCATGAGATTGGGAAAGGTCAGTTTTCATTAACACCAAAGGAGGGTAATGCCAAAGAATGTTCAAACAACAGTGCACTGTTGCTCCTTTCAAATGCTAGCTAAGAAAAACTCAAAATTCTACAGCAGTATATAAACTAAGAACGAGGTGAAAGCTAGACTTCGAAACAATAGAAGAACCAGAGAACAATTTGGAAATATTCATTGGATCCTGGAGGGAACAAGGGAAATTCAGAAAAGCATTTACTTCTGCTTCAGTAACTCCACTAAAGACATTGGCTGTGTGTATCACAGTAAATTATTAACAGTTTGAAAGAGACAGGAGTCACAGACCTTCTAACCTGTCACCTGAGGCAGTTTAAGATGCAAGAGTTGAAACAAGATATGGAACAGTTTATCAGTTGAACCCTGGGTAAGGCGAGTGACAAGACTGCATATTACCACTCTTTATGTGAAATATATGCAGCCTATATTATTCAAAATGCCAGACTGGATGAATAATAACTGGAATCAAGGTTTCTAGGAAAAACTTCAACCACCTTAGATATGCAGGTGGAAACACTGCAAAAAGAGAAAGAGAAACTGAAGAGGGTCTTGATGAGTATGAATGAGGAGAGTAGAATCCTCTCTGATAACTCAACAGTCAAATGAACAACACAAGGTGTCTGGTCCTATCACTACTTGGCAAATAGAAGGGGGAAACATGGAATAAGTGACAGACTTAGTTTTCTTGGGCTCCAAAATCACTGTGAAATGTGACTACAGCCATGAAATGAAGACATACTTGTTTCTTGGAGGAAAAGCTATGAAAAAACCTTGACCTTGTATGAAAAAGAAGAAACTTGAGCTTATTAACAAAGGTCCTCCCAGTCACAAATCCTGGTCGTTTATCCATTAGTCATGTAAAGATGTGAGAAATATAATCTAAAGAAGGCTGAGAGCCAAAGAACTGTCAAACTGTGATGCTGGAGAAAACTCTTAGGGATCCCTTGAACTGCAAAGAGATCCATCCAATCAGTCCTCAGGAAACCAACCCTGACTACACTTCTGAAGCACTAATGCTGAAGCTGAAACTCGAGGATGTTGCCAGACTGATTCAGAGAAACAACTTTGGAAAACCCCATGACACTGGGAAAGATTGAGGACAGGAAGAGAAGGTGCTGATAGAGGATGAGATACTTGGACAGCATCACAAATTCAATGGACATGTGTTTGAGCAAATTACGGGAAACAGTGAAAGAGAGGGAGGCCTGGTGTGCTGCAATGCATGGGGTTGCAGAGTCGGATATGATTGACTGAACTGAACTGAACTGAACTGAATAGTCTAATGGTTTTCCCTACTTTCTTGAATTTAAGTCTGAATTAGGCAATAAGGAGTTCATGATCTGAGCTACAGTCAGCTCCCAATCTTGTTTTTGCTGACTGTATAGAGCTGCTCTATCTATGACTGGAAGTAATAGAATCAATCTGATTTTGGTGTTGACCATCTGGTGATGTCAATGTGTAGAGTCTTCTCTCGTGTTGTTGAAAGAGGGTGTTTGCTATGACCAGTGCATTCTCTTGGCTGAAGTTTATGAGCCTTTGTCCTGGTTCATTCTGTGTTAAAGGGCAAATTTGCCTGTTACTCCAGGTGTTTCTTGACTTCCTACTTTTGCATTCCAGTCCCCTATAATGAAAAGGATATCTTTTTCATTGTTAGTTCTAAAAGGTCTTGTGATTCTTCATAGAACTGTTCAAATTCAGTGTCTTCAGCATTTCTGACTGATGCATAGGCTTGGATTACTGTGATGTTGAATGGTTTGTCTTGGACAAACAGAAATCATTCTCTCATTTTTGAGATTGCATCCAGGTACTGCATTTCCCATTCTTTTGTTGACCATGATGGCTACTCCAATTCTTCTAAGGGATTCCTGCCTACACTAGTAGATATAATGGTCTTCTGAGTTAAACTCACCCATTCCAGTCCGTTTTAGTTCACTGATTTCTAGAATGTTGACAATCACTCTTGCCGTCTCCTGTTTCACCACTTCCAATTTGCCTTGATTCATGGACATGACATTCCAGGTTCCTATGCAATATTGCTCTTTGAAGCACTGGACCTTGTTTCTATCACCAGTCACATCCACAACTGGGTTTTGTTGTTGTGTTGTCTCCATGTCTTCATTCTTTCTGGAGTTGTTTCTCCACTGATCTCCAGTAGCATATTGGGCACCTACTGACCTAAACAGTACAGCATTAAATAAATCTGGTTCTAAGAGCTAAATTACAAACAATGGGATTACCAACTCAACTTCTTTTTTTTATGAATCTATTCGTTTTTTTTCCCCCAGTATTTAATTTTTTTTTTAGTCCCTCTGTTATTCTTGCAATTTGACTGCTTAACATGGTTTGAGACTTTTGTTAACAGTTATGCCTGTCATAAATACCCAAATTCCTCCTTTTTTCAGTATGTTTAGTAGCAATGGCATCTTATTCCCTCTCACTTCAGTAACTAAATCTGCTGTTTTTGTTGTTTAGTTTACCTAACATTCTTTTTAACTATTTCTGTTTCTTGTTCAATTTTCTGTATTATTTTTCTATTTATGTTAACTTATACCAATACTAATATTTGTTCATTTACTCTTTCTTCTTGTGAAATTGAAATTTTTTTCAGGTTTTGAAGAAGGCATTAGCTTCTTCCTAGAACTCAATAGCTTTATTTTTATGTAACTTTAAATATATATGTGTTCTTCTTCTGCTCTATCTGATGACTTTCTACATTGTGTTTTCATTTTGGATAACCTCAGAATATGTTCTCATTTCCCTATTAGTTATTCTTTGCCTCATCGAGACCTACAGAAAGTGCTGTTTAATTTTCCACACATTCTGTTCAATTCAGTTGCTCAGTCTTGTCCGACTCTTTGTGACGTGATGAATTGCAGCACACCAGGCCTCCCTGTACATCACCAACTCCGGGAGTTCCCTCAAACTCATTTCTATTGAGTTGGTGATGCCATCCAGCCATCTTATCCTATGTTGTCACCTTTTCCTTCTGCCCCCAATCCCTCCCAGGATCAGAGTCTTTTCCAATGAGTCAACTCTTCACATGAGGTAGCCAAAGTACTGGAGTTTCAGCTTTAGCATCATCTTCCAAAGAATACCCAGAGCTGATCTTCTGTAGAATAGACTGGTTAGATTTCCTTGCACTCTATGGGACTCTCAAGAGTCTTCTTCAACACCACAGTTCAAAAGCATCAATTCTTCGGTGCTCAGCCTTCTTCACAGCCCAACTCTCACACCCAAACATGACTACTGGAAAAACCATAGCCTTGACTAGATGGTCCTTTGTTGGCTAAGTAATGTCTCTGCTTTTGAATATGTTATCTAGGTTAGTCATAACTTTCCCTCCAAGGAGTAAGCGTCTTTTAATTTCATGGGTGTAATCAACATCTGCATTGATCTTGGAGCACACCCCACCCCCCCCCAAAAAAAAAAAAAAAAGTCTGACACAGTTTCCACTGTTTTCCCATCTATTTCCCTCGAAGTGATGTAAACAGATGACATGATCTAAGCTTTCTTAATGTTGCTCTTTAAGCCAACTTTTCAGGTATGACCTAAATCCAATCCTTTATGATTATACAGTGAAAGTAATAGATTTAAGGGACTAGGTCTGATAAATAGAGTGCATAATGAACTATGGATGGAGGTTTGTGACATTGTGCAGGAGACAGGTATCAAGACCATCCTTATGGAAAAGAAATGCAAACAGCAAAATAGTTGTCTGTGGAGGCCTTATAAATAGCTGTGAAAAGAAGAGAAGTGAAAAGCAAAGGAGAAAATGAATGATATAAACATCTGAATGCAGTGTTCCAAAGATTAGCAAGGAGAGACAAGAAAGTCTTCCTCAGCGAACAGTACAAAGAAATAGAAGAAACCAAAAGAATGTGAAAGACTAGATATCCCCTCAAGAAAATTAGAGATACTGAGGCAACATTTCATGCAACGATGGGCTCGATAAAAGACAGAAATGGTCCAGACCTAAGATACGCAGAAGATATTAAGAAGGGATGGCAAAATACACAGTAGAACTGTACAAAAAAGATCTTCACAACCCAGATATTCACAATGGAGTGATCGCTCACCTAGAGCCAGATATCCTGGAATGTGAAGTCAAGTAGGCCTTATAAAGAATCACTATGAACAAAGTTATGGAGGCTATGGAATTCTAGTTGAGCTATTTCAAATCCTGAAAGATGATGCTGTGATAGTGCTGCCCTCAATATGCCAGCAAATTGGAGAACATAGCAGTGACCATGGACTGGAAAAGGTCAGTTTTCATTCCAATTGAAAAGAAACACAAAGCCAATTAATGCTCGAACTGCCACACAATTACACTCATCTCACATTCTAGTTAAGTAACGCTCAAAGTTCTCCAAGCCAGGCTTCAGAAATGTGTGAACCATGAACTTCCAGATGTTCAAACTGGTTTTAGAAAAGGCAGAGGAACCAAAGATCCAAATGCCAAAAATCTTGGATCATTGAAAAAGTAAGACGATTCCATTAAAAAATATATATATATATATTTCTGGTTTATTGACTATGTCAAAGCCTTTGACTGTGTGGATCACTAAAAACTGTGGAAGATTCTGAAAAAGATGGAAATACCAGACCATTTGACCTGCCTCTGGATAAACCTATATGCAGGTCAGGAAGCAAAAGTTAGAACTGGACATAGAACAACTAACTCATTCCAATAGAAAGATGAGGACATCAAGGCTGTAAGTTGCCACCCTGCTTATTTGACTTGTATGCAGAGTACTTCATGAGAAACTCTGGGCTGGAAGAAGGACAAACTGGAGTCCAGATTGCCAGGAAAATTGTCAGTAACCTCAGATATGCAGAAGACATCACCCTTATGGCAGAAAATGAAGAGGAACCATAAAGACTCTTGATGAAAGTGAAAGAGGAAAGTGAAAAACTGGGCTTAAAGCTCAACATTCTTCAACGAAGATCATGGCATCATGTCCCATCACTTCAGGGAAAATAAATGGGGAAATATGAAAACAGTGTCAGACTTTAATTTTGGGGCTCCAAAATAACTCCAGATGGTGATTACAGCCATGAAATTAAAAGACATTTACTCCTTGGAGGACAAATTATGCCCAACTTAGATATGATGTTAAAAAACAGAGACATTACTTTGCAAACGAAAGTCCATATAGTCAAGACTATGGTTTTTCCAGTGGTCATGTATGGATGAGAGAGTTGGACTGTGAGAAAAGCTGAGCATCAAAGAATTGATGCTTTTGAATTGTGGTGTTGGAGAAGACTCTTGAGAGTCACTTGGACTGCAAGCAGATCCCACCAGTCTGTCCTTAAATAGATCAGTCCTGGGTGTTCTTTGGAAGGACTGATGCTAAAGCTGAAGCTCCAGTACTTTGGCCACCTCATGTGAAGAGCTGACTCATAAAAATCTCAGATGATGGGAGGGATTTGGATCAGGAGGATAAGGGGACGACAGAGGATCAGAAGGCTGGATGACATCATTGTATCCATGAATATATGTTTGGGTGAACTCCGGGAGTTGCTGATGCACATGGAGGCCTGGTGTGGGGCAATTCATAGGGCCACAAAGAGTCGGACATGACTGTGAGACTGAAGTGAAATGAGTAAGTGAACTGATTTTTGCTGAGCATGTCATTGGTAATATATGAAAGGAACAAGTGTACTACAGTACTTGTACACTAATACACTTGCATTATATATAAATATATATATTTAATATATTTATTATTATTTATTTAATATATTTATTATATATATATATATATGAACTTGTTCAAGTGATATTTCATGTGTTAGGTCGCTGCACTCCTATCTGACACTCTGTATCACACAAATTATCACTACTGTGTATTCTCAATCCATCGGATTCTCAAGATGAAAAAAATAGGAATGGGATACCATCCTTAGTTCCAGGAGATCTTCCCAACCCGTGAATTGAACCTGCATGTCTATGATCTCTGCATTAGAAGGCATATACTTAGTAGTATACTTAGTACTACTACTATCTGGGCAACCGCTAGTTTATATAAAGCTACACATATACATGCATATGTGTCAAAAATTTAGATATATAATTTTGGTGTCTAGTGCTAGCCATATATATTTAGGAGGAGGTATATAACTGCAGGTATGTACTTTTGCAGGATCTGATGATTTGCTAAAATTGCTTTCATTTACATTCACCTCAGAGAATTATATAATTTCCTTTGTGACTTACCCTTTGAAATGCTGGTTCTCTAGGAATGTCTTATTTTTCACACATTGACATAATTGCAAACACGCCTGGAAAATCCCTGGGCAGAGGAGCCTGGTGGGTTATAGTGCATGGGGTCGCTGTGAGTCAGGCACAACTGAGTGACTTCACTTTCAATTCTCACTTTCCTCCACTGGAGAAGGAAATGGCAATCCACTCCAGTGTTCTTGCCTGGAGAATCCCAGGGGCTGGGGAGCCTGGTGGGCTGCCATCTATGGGATTGCAGAGTCGGTCACTACTGAAGTGACTTAGCAGCAGCAGCAGTATCCCATTTTTAATTTTTAGTTTCACATCTTGGTTTTCAGAGAACATACTTGGTATGATTTAAAATAAGAAGACATTTGATATGGGATTGCAGAGTCGGTCACTACTGAAGCGACTTAGCAGCAGCAGCAGTATCCCATTTTTAATTTTTAGTTTCACATCTTGGTTTTCAGAGAACATACTTGGTATGATTTAAAATAAGAAGACATTTGTTATGCCTTAACGTAAAACATATTCTTGAGACTATTCCAGAGAAATTTTCGATATAGTTGGAAGAGATAAATATATACACAGTATATGTATATATGCCTATTTGAACATATCAGTTAGGTACACATTTGTAATTATACATATAGACATATATGTATATCAGTAACCTCAGATATGCAGATGACACCACCCTTATGGCAGAAAGAAAGAGGAGCTAAAAAGCCTCTTGATGAAAGTGAAAGAGGAGAGTGAAAAAGTTGGCTTAAAGCTCAACATTCAGAAAGTGCTTCACTTCTTGGATTGCTTCCCAGAACTGGACTGTAAAAATAAACCACAAGGGGGCTTGCGCAGATTTGTTCCTCCAGCTGGAATTGTGTCTCTGTCTGTCCTTTGTGTGTCTGTGTCTCTTTGTCACTTCACTCGCAGCATAGTTTTTTCCAGTGAGTCAACTCTTCGCATGAGGTGGCCAAAGTACTGGAGTTTCAGCTTTAGCATCACCTTCCAAAGAATACCCAGGGCTGATCTTCTGTAGAATAGATTGGTTAGATTTCCTTTCAGTCTATGGGACTCTCAAGAGTCTTCTTCAACACCACAGTTCAAAAGCATCAATTCTTCAGTGCTCAGTCTTCTTCACAGCCCAATTCTCACACCCAAACATGACTACTGGAAAAACCATAGCCTTGACTAGATGGTCCCTTGTTGGCTAAGTAATGTCTCTGCTTTTGAATATGTTATCTAGCTTGGTCATAACTTTCCCTCCAAGGAGTAAGTGTCTTTTAATTTCATGGGTGCAATCAACATCTGCAGTGATCTTGGAGCACACCCCCCCCCCCCAAAAAAAATCTGACACAGTTTCCACTGTTTTCCCATCTATTTCCCTCGAAGTGATGTAAACAGATGACATGATCTAAGCTTTCTTAATGTTGCTCTTTAAGCCAACTTTTCAGGTATGACCTAAATCCAATCCTTTATGATTATACAGTGAAAGTAATAGATTTAAGGGACTAGGTCTGATAAATAGAGTGCATAATGAACTATGGATGGAGGTTTGTGACATTGTGGAGGAGACAGGTATCAAGACCATCCTTATGGAAAAGAAATGCAAACAGCAAAATAGCTGTCTGTGGAGGCCTTATAAATAGCTGTGAAAAGAAGAGAAGTGAAAAAGAAAGGAGAAAATTAATGATATAAACATCTGAATGCAGTGTTCCAAAGATTAGCAAAGAGAGATAAGAAAGCCTTCCTCAGTGAACAATACAAAGAAATAGAGGAAACCAAAAGAATGAGAAAGACTAGATATCCCCTCAAGAAAATTAGAGATACTGAGGCAACATTTCATGCAAAGATGGGCTTAATAAAAGACAGAAATTGTACAGACCTAAGATACGCAGAAGATATTAAGAAGGGATGGCAAAATACACAGTAGAACTGTACAAAAAAGATCTTCACAACCCAGATATTCATGATGATTTTTTTTTTTTAAATGATGGCCATTTGGAATGGTAAGAGGTGATATGTTGTTGTAGTTTTGATCTGTGTGCCTTTGAGAAGTTGAGGTAGTTTTTGCAATCTTCAGTTTTTACAGAGTTTCTATTACAAAAACTTGTTGAATTATATCAAAAATTGTTCATCAACTACTGAGGTGATCATATGGCTTTAATTCTTCACTATACATTGATATGCAGATACTAAAGAATGTTTCCATATCTTGAATAAACCCCACACCTAATAACAGTGTCCAATCCTTTTACAGTATTGGGGGATTTCTTTTTTTTTAATTTTATTTTTACTTTATTTTACTTTACAATACCATATTGGTTTTGCCATACATTGACATGAATCCACCATGGGTGTATATTAGCTCCCCATCCCTAATCCCCCTCCCACTTCCCACCCCCCATCATCTCTCATACCCATCACAAGCACGGAAATTGAAACTGTAATCAGAAATCTTCCAGCAAACTGGAACCTATTATACAGAGTGGTGGATTTCTTTTGCTCATATTTTGCTAAAAATGTTTCCCTCTGTTCATCTATGTGATATTTGTCTCTAACTTTCCTTTTCTGTGTTATCTCGGTGTTTGTATCAGTGTAATAGTGACATTGTAGGATGAGTTTTGGATTTTCCTTTCACTCTAGAATTTTGGAAAAGTTTCACAAGTGTGTGTGCTAGCTCTTCTCTGAGTGGTTCATAAAATTTTCATGTGAAGCCACTTGGCTTTAAGTTTGTCAACTGGAAAATTTTCATCACAATTTCAGCATTAGTGCTTATAATTTCTCTGTTCATATTTTCTGTTTCTTGTTAGTTGAATATCTGAGCATTTGTCCATGGATCAGATTCTAACTTTTATTGACTTATAGTTGTCTGCTGTAGTCTCTTATGATTGTCATTTCTGTGGCATCAGTTATAATGTCATCCTTTGTCATGTCAAATTTGATTGATTGATTTGTCCTTTTTTTTTTTTTCTTGATAAGTCTGGACCATGATTTATATATTTTTTTCCTTCTCTCCAAGAGACCCCTTTTAGTGATACTGATTTTGACTGTTTTTTCATCATTTCCTTTCTTTAATTTCTGCTCTGATTTTTATCATTTTTTCCCTTTCTATTCACGTTGGGAAATTTTGTCTGCTTTTTCTTCCTTCTCTAAATGCTTTAGACTTAAGGTTATATTGATTACTTGAGATATGCAGTATTTATCAACTTCACTCTTATACTGCTTTAGCATGCTCCATAACTTTCAGATAATCATGTTTTTAATATTATTTGCTTCTAAGATTTTTCTTTCATTTTCTCTCAGATTTCATGAGTGATCTCATGGTCATGTAGAGTTCTATTTATTAATCTACATGGATTCATGTTTTTCCAAGTCCTCACTCTCAAAATCTGGTATGTAAGTCATAGCAATGTTTTTTTTTGTTTGTTTTGTTTTTTTAAGATTGATACAATTACCACTGTCTTAAATTTACCAAGGCTTGATTTGAGATCTACTTTGTGATATATCCTGCAGGTATTTTCTTTTCACTTTAGAAAAATGTATATTCTACTGTGTTTCTGTGAAATGTCCTACAAGTATCAATTAACTTTGTCAGGTCTCTTGTGCCTTTGAATACTTGTATTTCATTTTAAACTGCATTTCTAAATTAGAGGATAATTTCTTTGCAATGTTGTGTTTGCTTCTGCTGTACAATAGTTGGTATTAGCATATAGCAGACCAAAGTCCTTTTTTGTGCTGTTAATTGTTTGCTGTTACTTATTCATTTTTCTAGGCCCTTCAGAAATGTTTCTCATCTTTTCTCCATTCCATTTCTAGAATGTTTTATCACCTTTACTACCACAACATCCAAGTCATTTTCAGGGCACATGCCCATTTTTTCTTTCATTATGTTTTGAGTTTTTATCACATTCTTTTGCACACAACATATTTCTCTGTCTTCACATTTTCCTACTTACTGTGTTAATGGTTATTTCTTCACAAACTGCTGTGTTATAGTTATTGTTCCTTGTCTTCACTCCAAGTTGATAAAGTTGGTTGAGTGGCTAGTGTGGGCTTTGGAGTTGGAGATCACATTCTTTTGCACACAACATATTTCTCTGTCTTCACATTTTCCTACTTACTGTGTTAATGGTTATTTCTTCACAAACTGCTGTGTTATAGTTATTGTTCCTTGTCTTCACTCCAAGTTGATAAAGTTGGTTGAGTGGCTAGTGTGGGCTTTGGAGTTGGAGAGACTGACAACAATGTTCTTGAGTCTGTAGCTGAGTCTTTCCTCTCTAATGGTGGGACCATATCTGTTTGTGTCATTTGTAGGTGTCTATTGTAGGTCATTGTAGGTCTATTGTAGGTGTCTATTGTAGGTCATTGTAGGTGTATTGTGTCATTGTAGGTGTCTAACTCGTGGGATTAGTCTGACATTAGGCAGTCTATCTGCTGATGATTGGCTGTGTCATTCCGTCTTGTGTGTTGTGTGGTGTGATGCATCAGGCCTGGGTTTTTCAGGCAGTTGGGTGCAGTGCATCTGAGATTAAGAAAGAGGCCTTCACAGAGACTGTCGCCAGTTAATATTCACTGATGACAGGAATATACTGGAGTCCCATGATCCTGGTCTCTGTGTGTAAGGTTGTAGTGGAATGAATAGATGATGGGATTCTTGGCCTCAGAAAAAGACGAATTCAATCCAGGGCCAGAGACAAGTCTGGATCACTCAGAGCTTTATATAATAAAGTTTTATTGAAGTATAAAGGAGATAGAGAAAACTTCTGACATAGGCACCAGAAGGGGGCAGAAAGAGTACCCCCCTTGCTAGTCTTCAGCTGGATGTTATATAGTCACTAGCAGCCTGTTAATGAAAGAAAGGGATGTTTTAAGACTCAGAGTGGTAACAGAACCCCTCACCCTTAAGATGCATTTTGGGATAATCTTGGCATCAGATGATTCATCCCAGGCCATAAAATGTTTAACTTGAATCTTATAGAAGGACCTATTACCATACAAATAGTTTCATTGACACATTACAGAACTAATCTCTGAGTATAACACACTGGTTTGTCAATTAGGTTCTGAGGCATTAGGCGGAATTGACTTGAGGTCAGAGTTTTGGGTAAAAGCATAGTACAATAGCATAGTTTCTGACAAACATTCCATAATAAAAATGCATTGGTTATATCACGGTGTGAGAATAGTTAACTTCAGATGAAACCAGGTGTCATTATGGCAGCATAATATTTTAAGAGAAACTTNTGGAATTGACTTGAGGTCAGAGTTTTGGGTGAAAGCATAGTGCAATAGCATAGTTTGTGACAAACATTCCATAATAAAAATGCATTGGTTATCTCACGGTGTGAGAATAGTTAACTTCAGATGAAACCAGGTATCATTATGGCAGCATAATATTTTAAGAGAAACTTCCTTTCAAATTTGCATAGAGAAGGAAAAAAAGTATATCAATAGTTTGTTTCCTCCTGCCACTTAAAAGAGATAAAAATGTCTGACACTTGCAGAATAGAACTAATATCTGAGTATAACATACTGGTTTGTCAATTAGGTTCTGAGGCATTAAGCAGAATTGACGGTCAGAGTTTTGGGTAAAAGCATAGTACAATAGCATAGTTTGTGACAAACATTCCATAAGAAAAATGCATTGGTTATCTCAAGGTTTGAGAATAGTTAACTTCAGATGAAACCAGGTGTCATTATGGCAGCACAATATTTTAAGAGAAACTTCCTTTCAAATTTGTATGGAGAAGGAAAAAAAGTATATCAATAGTTTGTTTCCTCCTGCCACTTAAGAGAGATAAAAATGTCTGACACTTGCAGGTTACTTCCTCCATTTGGAGAGCCTTGGCCTTGCTGCCTCTTACCTTCTCAGGTCCTGACACACGAAAAGATCAGGCCCAACTTATGCCCAGAGAACTAAAATATCATACTAATAGATTGAAGAGATTAAAAAGGTAACATAGATAAATGCAAACAAATAAGAAAAGGCACCACAAGCAATAAACACTACAGAGAAGACAACAGATTCATAAAGAGAACAAATTAATTAAATCTTAAGACCAAAAAAAACTACACCAGAGCTGAGTGTCAACTGAACAATAAAGAAAGCAAATCTGACAAGATCAAAACAGTTCCCAAAGTATAGTAACATAGATAAATGCAAACAAATAAGAAAAAGGCACCACAAGCAATAAACACTACAGAGAAGACAACAGATTCATAAAGAGAACAAATCAAGTAAATCTCAAGACAAAAAACTACACCAGAGCTGAGTGCCAACTGAACAATAAAGAAAGCAAATCTGACAAGATCAACACATAAGCATAACACATTACCCCAAAGCATAACAGAAAGCCACAGTTAATGTAGAAATGCATATCTGTGTTAAACAATGAAGTGATGCAACAGCAACTAAAGGCACAGAAAACAGGAATCCAAAGTAAAAGTAGAAATAGCTATACAAAAAATAAAATATGGTTGAAATAATCTTCAAAGATCAAATCAATGTGTAGTAACAATGAAGCCTACAACTGAGAAAAGTGGTGCACCATCAACACAACAATTCAATGCATCAAAAGAATAACTCATATTTCCTAGTATCTCATCTGCCAGTGTCTTAGTCCTTAATATGAGCCAGAAGACAACTACACCTCTTTGGAAGTTCTCCAAAGATGGAGAGAACTGGCTCTGGATCTCTCTAATGACACTTCAGACTCAAAACTTCTATCATTCCTGTGCATTCTTACCACTGCCTGAGCCAGGGCATTTTTTTTGTTTGTTTGTTTGTTTGACCTC
Organism: Cephalophus harveyi; assembly: GCA_006410635.1. Taxonomy (NCBI): domain Eukaryota; kingdom Metazoa; phylum Chordata; class Mammalia; order Artiodactyla; family Bovidae; genus Cephalophus; species Cephalophus harveyi. Next base: position 105,869 of record SJYT01033949.1, read on the forward strand.
TTCTCAGCTTTTGATGTATTTCATACATACAGAGTCTGTGTCATTAATCCTGTGTATTTAATCTGCAGCATGCTCAACTGATTCAAAGATTTCCAGTCCTCTTCCTTAATGGGTCTGTCTCTATGTCTCAGGTGTAATTTTCATCCTTCTTCACATGTGGTCACCAAAGGAGTCTGCCCTGAGACACTTGTGGTCCACTGGGGCCTGCTGTGATGAGCACAGGAGGTGGTGGAGCTGCTTGGAATGCCGGAACCATGGTGGTGCCAATTATGAATAGGAGCCAGCAGCCATAGGCAGAAGAGATTTGGCCTTAATGGGATCCTTTTCTAACCTGTGTTTGCAGGAGCATGAGTGGTATTTCTGCTGTTCATTCTCTAATGCCTTTTAGTAGATGTTAGCAGGTAGGAAGGTGATGGTCTACCAAGGTATCTCTATCTCATGTGTGTGACAATGCAATAAGGTCCTCCTTCTTTGTCAGTTTGGAATTCTCAAAAGGTGTTCCCTGCAACATAATACTTATACTTTCTCCATCAAGCCATCTCCACAGAGTCAACAGCAGTCCTCTCCCAGGATGGATCTCTAAATCCTGCCTTCCAGCTTCTGGACCCCATGCACACTGGTTGAGCTGCATTGCAGTTTGGGCCATATAGGGTCATGACACACATTGTCTGTGTGACTCTCGCTCTGTCCAGTCCAAAATAATTTACCCTTTAGTGAAGGGGCTTGCCTCATTCTGGAAATCTGTTCCCTGCTTCTCCATTTCCCACCTCAGGCAAAGGTTTTGTCTTGCTGTGTCTTATTCTCCTTCTCTCTTCTTAATTCCTTTCTACCCAGGTATGTCTGGAACCCACATG
>SJYT01033963.1:0-14887 GCA_006410635.1 Cephalophus harveyi
CCCTTAAATCTATTCCTTACTTCCACTGTATAATCATAAGGGATTTTATTTAGGTCATACCTGAATGGTCTAGTGGTTTTCCCTGCTTTCTTCAATTTAAGTCTGAATTTGTCAATAAGGAGCTCATGATCTGAGCCATAGTCAGCTCCTGGTCTTGTTTTTGCTGACTGTATAGAGCTTCTCCACCTGTGGCTGCAAAGAGTATAATCAATCTGATTTCAGTCTTGACCATCTGGTGATGTCCATATGTAGAGTCTTCTCTTGTGTTGTTGGAAGAGAGTGTTGCTATGACCAGTGTGTTCTCTTGGCAAAACTCTATTATTTGCCCTGCTTCATTCCACATTCCAAGGCCAAATTTGCCTGTTACTCCAGGTGTTTCTTGACTTCCTACTTTTGCATTCCAGTCCCCTATAATGAAAAGGACATCTTTTTTGGGTGTTAGTTCTAAAAGGTCTTGTAGGTCTTCATAGAACCGTTCAACTTCAGCTTCTTCAGCGTTACTGATTGGGGCATAGACTTGGATTACTGTGATATTGAATGGTTTGCCTTGGAAACTTTAAATAAATGTTTGTGAATAATTTATCTTCTGGATAACACATTTATGGATCTTTCTGATTTCTCCAAAGGCAAAGAAAATAAAATATTAATGCTTATATGTCTAAATTGTCTATCTGATCTAAGACTGCCTTTAATGTCTGAGCCTCAAGCAAAGAAAACAAGAAATAGTTCTCTATTCTTCCAAGGCTATAAATTTGCAGTTGATAAGGACTGGTGGGGTCATTTTTACTGCCTGGGATAACAATGTTTCTCCTGTCTTGCATTTTTAGATAATGAAGATAACAAATTCTTAAAAGTTCTTGCATTCTTGCCTAGAGGATCAGAAGACAACAGAAAAGATTTTGGTCATGACCTTTACTCTTAGGATTAACTTCTTTGACCACTTTTGGGATTTAGGAACTCCAAGTTTATCTTTGCTGTTTCAAAACTAGAGGCAGTATTTACAAGTTTTAAGGGAAATGGAAAAGGAACAAAAATAGAAACAAACTTGAACACTAGTGCACTCATTCTTTTTTAATATTTTGACTTTTTATATATGAGCATGAAATATATGAAGGGCTTCCCAGGTGAAAAGTGAAGTGAAAGTGTTATTTGCCCAGTCATGTTCGATTCTATGCAACTCCATGGACTGTAGCCCGCCAGGCTTTTCTGTCCTTGGAATTCTCCAGGCAAGAATACTGGATTGAGTTGCAATTCCCTCCTCCAAGGGATCTTCTTCTTCCAGGGATCGAACCTGGGTCTCCTGTATTGCAGATGGACTCTTTACTCCTTAAAGTACATGAAGGGCTTCCCAGGTGGTGCAGTGGCAAAGAATCCGCCTGCCAATGCAGGAGACCCAAGACTTGGGTGAGTGGAAAATGGCCACCCACTCCAATATTCTTGCCTGGAAAATTCCACAGACAGAGAAGCCTGGCATGTGATCGCAAAGAGATGGACATGACTGAGCACACACACACATGAAATATATGAGCTTCCCAGGTGGCTCAGTGGTAAAGAAGCCACATGCCAATGCCAGAGATTCTATTCAGTTCTGTTGCTGGGTTGGGAAGATCCCCTGGAGAAGGAAATGGCTACCCACTCCAATATTCTTACCTGGGAAATCCCATGGACAGAGGAGCCTGGCAGGCTACAGTCCTTGGAGTCACAAAAGAGTCAGACACAACTTATCGACTAAACAACATCAACATAAGTGAATGATTAAGCAGATATTATGATACACCAACTTTGCTTTGGGCTTCCCAGGTGATGCTAGTGGTAAAAAACGTGCCTGCCAATGGAGGAGATATTAAGAGATGTGGGTTTGATCCCTGGGTTGGGAAGACCCCCTGGAGGAGGGCATGGCAACCCACTCCAATATTCTTGCCTGGAGAATCCCACGGACAGAGGAGCCTGGAGGGCTACAGTCTACAGGGTCGAAAAGAGTCAGACACAACTAAAGCAACTGAGCACGCACACACAGGCAGGCATCCGCAAGGTACATAAACTCTCTCTCCCATCTCTACTGTTGTCCACACCTACTGGCAGGTAAGTGTGGGAACCACACACACTAAAACCTCTACACAGTGGCAGACACTTGTCAGCTGCCATCCTACCTCCATAGGACCTCCACTCAGGAAAACGTTGTCCATTAACTCTGAGCAATGAGATAACTGCAGGGGAGTTAATTAGATGTCCAGCATTCCCCTCATGGCAGCTATTACACCTTAACTCTTTGTGGTAGAAGAGCCACATCCATTCTTATTCCTCCCAAACTTATGAGCTGTGCTGTAAAATGTCTATATTAATGCCTTTGCCACTGTTTTACACAGCAGCAGGACCAAGCTCCTCCTTTCAAAGAAAGAAAGAAAGTGAAGTCGCTCATCCGAGTCCGACTCTTTGTGACCCCATGGACTGTAGCCCACTAGGCTCCTCCACCCATGGAATTTTCTAGACAAGAGTACTGGAGTGGGTTGCCATTTCCTTCTCTAAGGGATCGTCCCAACCTAGGGATCAAACCCGGGTTTCCCACATTGTGGGCAGATGCTTTACTGTCTGAGCCACCAGGCAATCTCAAACTCTCCTTTCAAACTTTCACGCCAAATGCCCAGCCACTCACCACACATCTTGAGATCCCATCCTTGAGTTTTCATCCTCTGTGCATTTCTCTAATTTAGGACTCTTCCTTGGTACTGATAATTAATATAAATCCCACTCCTCTCAGACTTCCCTGGTAGTGCAGTGGATAAGAATCCTCCTGCCAATGCAGGGGACACGGGTTTGATCCTTCATCCAGGAAGATTCCACCTGCCATGAAGCAACTAAGCCTGTGTGCCACAGCCACTGAGCCTGCGCTCTAGAGCCCTCGAGCTGCAACTCCTGAGCCTGTGTGCAGTAACCACTGAAGTCTATGAGCTTAGAGACTGTGCTCTGCAACAAGAGTAGCCAATGCAATGAGGAACTTGTGCAAAACAACAAAGACAAATAAAATTTTTTTTAATCCCACTCTTCTGCAAGATTTGAACACCTACCCAACTACCTATCCCCCTATGCCACTACCAGCAAGGTTACCAAGGCAAGAAGGGTTACTATTATTGCAATAAGTTACAAACAATTGGGCTTCCCTGATAGCTCAGTTGGTAAAGAATCAGCCTGTAATGTGGGAAACCTGGGTTCCATCCCTGGGTTGGGAAGATCCCCTGGAGAAGGGAAAGGCTACCCACTCCAGTATTCTGGACTAGAGAATTCCATGGACTGTACAGTCCATGGGGTTGCAATGAGTTGGACACGACTGAGCGATTTTCACACACACACACACACAATTACTGGATTAATAAAACATGATATTAATCCAGAAAACCAAAAGTATAAATAAAAGTTATAGGCTATTTGAAGCCAGGCACATACTAGCAGCATGGATGTTTTTGACAGTATCAATTATGAAGGCCCACTCGACATGGCCCACAGTTCTCAATGGACACTTTACACAGGACCAAATAGCTGTTGGGCTTCCCTGGTAGCTCAGATGGTGAAGAATCTGCTTTTAGTGCAGGAGACTCAGGTTCCATCCCTGAGTCAGGAAGATCCCCTGGAGAAGGAAATGGCAACCCATTCCAGTATTCTTTCCTGGAGAATTCCATGGACAAAGGAGCCTGGTGGGTTACAGCCCATGGGGTTGAAGAGAGTGAGTGACATGACTGAGTGGCTAACACTTTCTTCAAATAGCTGCTATTCACATATATAATATATTAATTTTGAGACTGGGTTGTTTTATGTCCTTTCAGTCCTTATTCAACCCTGAATATTCATTGGAAGGATTGATGCTGAAGCTAAAGCTCCAATTGATGAGAAGAGCGGACTCATTGGAAAAGACTCTGACGCCAAGAAAGATTGAAGGGATGAGTAGAAGAGGACTACAGAAATTGGATGGCATCACCGACTCAATGGGCAAGAGTTTGAGCAAACTCCAGGAGATGGTGAAGGACAGGGAAGCCTGGTGTGCAGCAGTCCATGGTGTCACAGAGTCGGTCACGACTGAGCGACTAAACAACAACAAGAGAAAGGCAGGCACGTGTGGGCATAGGAGTCAAGCAGGGGCAAAGTGAGTGGCATTCCTGGGCCGCAGTGCTGTGGTTCTGCTGTCAGTGGGGTCCTCCAAGGTTCCGTAGGTACCTGGTGCCCACCTTGGAGCCCCACCCCACCCCAGGGCCGCAGTGTCCTGGATCCAGGGTGGATGCCTTATAAGACTGGTGGGGACAGGCTTCGATACACAAAGCACTGGTGGAGAGGGAGAAAGAGCCCACAGGGAGCATAGGGACCAGGTGGGCCGACAGGGGTGCAGAACACTGACCATGGAGGGGGTGGGGCCAGGTACCACCAGAGAGTGCAGAAATTTACGAACTAGGTGGCGCTAGGGAAAACAGAGACTTTATTTTCTTGGGCTCCAAAATCACTGCAGATGGTGACTGCAGCCATGAAAGTAAAAGATGCTTGCCCTTTGGAAGAAAAGCTATGACAAACCTAGACAGCGTATTAAAAAGCAGAGACATTACTATGCCAACAAAGGTTCATCTAGTCAAAGCTATAGTTTTACTGGTAGTCATGTATGGATGTGAGAGTTGGACAATAAAGAAGGCTGAGCAATGAAGAATTGATGCTTTTGAATTGTGGTGTTGGAGAAGACTTTTGCGAGTCCCCTGGACAGCAAGATCTAACCAGTCAACCATTGGAAGGATTGACGCTGAAGCTGAAGCTCTAATACTTTGGCTACCTGATGTGAAAAGACGACTCCTTAGTAAAGACCCTGATGCTGGGAAAGATTGAAGGCAGGAGGAGAAGGGGAGGTCAGAGGAAGAGATGGTTGGATGTCATCACCAACTCAATGGACATGAGTTTGAGCAAGCTCTGGGAGATGGCGAAGGACAGGAAAGCCTGGCATGATGCAATCCATGAGGAGAGTCAGACACAACTGAGGAGGGGTAAAGATCCTGGACAGTAAAGATCTCTTGCCAGTGCAAGAGATGCAGGAGACACATGTTCATTCCCTGGGTCAGGAAGATCCGCTGGAGGAGAGCATGGCAACCCACTCCAGCATTCTTGCCTGGAGAATTCCGTGGACAGAGGAGCTTAGAGGACTATAGTCAATGGGTCGGCCAAGACTGAAGCCACTTCGCAGGCAGGACGTCTGCTTGGGAGTGTTCTCACTTACTAAGCCACACCTCCCTTTGGAATACTTTTCTCTACCCCACCCTACATTATGGATCCACCATTTGTTGTCTGTTCCCTGAGGGCAAAATGGTTCTTTTGCCTGCAGCTCTCCACTCCTGAAACCAGCCTACACAGTTGAATGGGGGAAAAAAAAAAAAAGAATCGTTCAACTGGAGAAAAAAGGTGGGCTCAATAGATAAGAGAGAAAGTGGAGCCAAGATTTCGATATCATTAGTTTCCATCTTCCCTGGTGGTCCAGCAACCAAGACTCCCAAAGCAGGGTGCTGGGTTCCATCCCTGGTCAGGGAACTAGATCCCACACGCAGTAACTAAGCACTAAGCATTCACAAACTGCAACTAAGACCTAATTCATTTGGTGCAGCCAAATGAATAAATAAAACAAAAGATATTGTAAAATAAATAAATATACTTGTATTTTGTTTCTTTCTCCCATCCCTGACTTTTCTTTTTTGCCACACCAAGCCTGATCTTAGTTCTTAGACCAGGAACCAAGCCAGTGCCTCTGCAGTGGACATGCAGAATCTTAGCTACTGGTTCATGTGCTCAGTCACTGAGTCGTGTCCGACTCTTTGTGACCCCATGAACTGTAGCCCGCCAGGCACCTCAGTCCATGGGATTCTCCAGGCAAGAGCACTGGAGTCAGATGCCATGACCTCCTCTAGGGGATCTTCCCAATTCAGGGATCAAACCTGGGTCTTCTGCAGCTCCTGCATTGCAGGCAGATTCTTTAATGCTGAGCCACTGGGAAGCCCCAAATGTTCCACATTTGCTCAAGTGTGTACAAGTATTTGTTATTTCAGCCAATGTCCGACTCTTTGCGACCTCGTGGACTGTAGCCTACCAGGCTTCTCTGTCCATGGGATTCTCTAGGCAAGAATACTGGAGTGGGTTACCATTTCCTTCTCCAGGGGATCTTCCCGACCCAGGGATCGAACCCGGGTCTCCCGCATCGGAGGCAAACGCTTTAACCTCTGAGCCATCAGGGAAGCATTTCAGCCAATAACTTGGCTGAAAACAGGATTCTAGGTTGGAAATAATTTTCCTTCAGAATTTGAAAGATATGGTTCCATTATCTTCTAGCATCTGGTATTGTTGAAGAATCTGAAGCCATCATATTTCCTGATCTTAAAGTCTCACTTTTTTACATTTTTTCTTATATCAGCATTTTATATCTGCTTGTGGTTTTACTTTACTTACTATAAGGGGATAGCTTTGAATTATCTTCAAACCTTTCTCTTCATGTTTCAGATATCAAACTTCTAAATTCCAGATGGTTATTTTATTTTATTTTGCTCTCTTGAATTTTCCTTTATTAAAGGAGCATCTTGTTTGTTTCAAAAGTATTACGTCTTTCTAGAAAAAAAAAGTATTACATGATTTTTTTATCTCTAGAGAAATCAGTGGTAGTTTTCATTATGAGTTTTTTTATAGTCTTTTTTCTAGTTGCTTCATTTCATTTGGCTTTTTATCTCATCTATCATACTATAAAAATGTTAAGTAATAAAAGGCAGCTAAAAGGGTATTACAATTTTTAGAAATTTTTATCCAGTCTTTGTATGGATATTTGGAGTGTGCATTTTCTGAGCTCTCCTATCTCTCAGTATTTTTATCTTCTGTTGCTTGGGACTCAGTTTCTGTCAAGTTGAAAAAAGCAAAACTCCACCATCATCTATGTCCCATACTGCTTTCCAGCCCTGGTTCTTGCAACTGTTTTTTTCTTTGTTTTTAACTTTGTATTTCATGTTGGAGTATAGTCAATTAACAGTGTTGTGACAGTTCCAGGGGAGACAGCAGAGCGACTTAGCCATACATGTACATGTGTCCATTCTTCCCAAAACTCCCCTCCCATCCAGGCTACTACATAACACAGGCAGAGTCCCCTGTGCTACACAGTAGGTCCTTGTTGGTTATCCATTTCTAAGTATAGCAATGTCTCAACTTTCTGGGAAATGTTGAGGGCAGGAGAAGAAGGGGGTAACAGAGGATGAGCTGGACATGAGTTTGAGCAAAGTCTGGGAGATAGTGAGGGACAGGGAAGCCTGGGGTGCTACAGTCCACGGGGGTCACAAAGAATCGGACACAACTTAGCGACTGAACGACAGCAACACCTTTCTCTTAAACTTGGATTTCTTGAGTAAGCATCTATGTAGGCCCTTTTTCATCAACTCACGCCTTAATCTTAAAACTCCTGCAATCTGATTTTTGCCCTCACTTCTTCAAGGGCTCTATGAGACTGCTGTAGGAGGGGTCACCTGTCCTAAAGGGGATACAGCTGAGAGCAGAACCACAGGAGTAGAACTTGCCCTTGGGAGCACCACGAAGCGACTACCATCTGAGCACAGATGGAATCATGTGGGGAGGGGCATGCTTGTTAAAACAAGAACTGCTGGGCCCCAAGCCTTCCCAAGTGGTGCGAGTGGTAAAGAACGTGCCTGCCAGTGCAGGAGACACAAGAGACCCTGGCTCGATCCCTGGATCAGGAAGACCTGGAGAAGGGAATGGCAACCCACTCCAGTATCCTTGCCTGGAGCATCCCATGGACAGAGGAGCCTGGTGGGGCTATAGTCCATGGGGTCGCACAGAGCTGGACAGGACTGAGGCAACTTAGCACGCACGCACACTTGGCCCGTCTTTGATTCAGTAAGTCTGGGTTGGAGCTCAACCATTTCTAATCATAACTAACAAGTCACCAGGTGCCTCTGATGTTGCCTGTCTACAGGGCACACCTTTGAGAACCATTTAAATAAAGCGTTGTGACCTGACACCCATCTATGGCTACTCTTCATCCCCCACAAAAGCAGTCATTGACCCAAATGTCCACTTATGATTTTTGCTAAAAACAAACAAGACTGCTTTTGGCATTTCTTCATAGTTTCCTGCTACGGAGGGATGGGGAGGTTGAATACTGAAGAGGAGATGAATAATGAATAACCGAACAGTAGGCAGCCGGGGATCTTCTATCCCGCAGTCAGCAGTTAATGTTAGGGCCCTTTGCCAGAATTCAATACAAATTTATTTTGGGGGGTGGAGGGTACCAATTTATAAACTTAATTTCAGCTGCTCCAGAAATCAAAAAGAGGCAATGGAATTGAGAGTCTAAAAAAGAAATTAAAATTACAGATCCAAAATACACATTCATAAAATATCAGTCTATTACACTGCTTATAATAGACCCTTTTTTCCCTCTTTTCCCTTACTAGCATCCAAAGATTTCAGATGAGTCAGGCAAAGAAAACCTGCTGTTAATTGGGAGTTAATTTATAGTCAGAGGGAAACTGCCATCTCCTCATTGAACTCCAGCACTTTAAGCCCAGTTCACAAACCAGCAGCCATCTCTACAAGCAGACTTTGAAAGAAATGGATTTTTCAGGCAACCTCAGGAAGACACAACCACAGAGGCGCCTTATAAAATTTCTACCCTACTTGACAAACGGCATTATTACTCTCTCCTATTAGTCCCCTAATAGGACTACGCCCATTCACTTTATCCTTTTACTCATTAGTCATTTACATTAATATAGGCTGGCTGATGGGCTTATCTGGTTTTTAAGAGGAAACGGGAAGTAGACTTTTACTCTCTCCACCGCATGTCAGCCTGCGTTTTTTTCTCCCTCTTTCTTAGCTCTATAGTTCTTCCAGGCTTCTTTGGAGCAGTTTGAGCCTACAGCATCGCCTTCCACTGGCACCCAAAGATCTAGGAGGAGCTTCAAGCTGTGACTAGACTTCCGATGGATTCATCAGAAGATAACCCAACCTGGACCCTAGAGTCTCTGAAAACATCCATTGATGATGCTTCCCAGGCAACGCAGGGTGAGCTGGGGAGAGAGGGGTTGGGTGGGGAAGGTTAAGAGCCTATCTTTCTTTCTGTTTTACTGACTTCAGTCTTTTACAGAGAAATGCAGTTAAGTAAATCTTGGAGGAGAGGATGGCCAGGGAGTGTAGGGCCCTCCCGTTTAAAAAAAAAAGGCCAGAACAACAGGAGAAAAGTGGAACTGTATGGTTTGCTTTCTATGCTCAGGAATCTGTCAATCTTCTAAGGACATCTGAACATGCAATCAGAGTTCTCCTAGACCAGGGTGAATAGCGTCTTATGAGATCAGTACTTTAAAAATAAAAATTTTTTAAATTTTATTTAGCTGAGCTAAGTCTTTAATTGTGGCAAGTAGGCTCTCGTTCCCTGATCAGAGGTGGAAACTGGACCACCAGAGATGCCCCAGTGATTAGTATTTTCACCAGCATTATATCCCAATCACGAGTTTAAAAAATCTCTCCTTGGAGCCTCACAGGATCCCAGCCTTGGCCTCCCAGACCTACTCACTGCATTTGAACTCTTCTTACCCTGACTTCCCTGGTGGCTCAGAGGGTAAAGCCTCTGCCTGCAATATGGGAGGCCCGGGTTCGATCCCTAGGTTTTTAAGATCCCCTGGACAAGGAAATAGCAACCCACTCCAGTATTCTTGCCTGGAAAGTCCAATGGACAGAGGAGCCTGGTGGGCTACAGTCCATAGAGTCACAAAGAGTCAGACGCGACTTCACTTTCTTTCGCTTTACCCTGACTTCGGCTGGGGATGGGTGGTGTAGGGTGGTGGTGCGCAGAAGACTTGGAGCCAACCAACACCCTCTGGGCAGCCAGGAAGTTGCGTGGATCCTGATGGCATCTATTCTACTCTCTGCCTCCCCTGCATCTTTAAATCAGTATATACAAAGGGGAAAAAAATTAATGAAGATAATATCTATATAATATAGCCAGCCTTTCTCTTTTCTTGAATTTGCCTTCAGTTCAGTTCAGTCGCTCAGTCATGTCCAACTCTTTGCGACCCCATGAATCGCAGCACGCCAGGCCTCCCTGTCCATCACCAACTCCCGGAGTTCACTTAGACTCACGCCCATTGAGTCAGTGATGCCATTGAGCCATCTCATACTCGGTCATCCCCTTCTCCTCCTGCCCCCAATCCCTCCCAGCATCAGAGTCTTTTCCAATGAGTCAACTCTTCACATGAGGTGGCCAAAGTATTGGAGTTTCAGCTTCAGCGTCAGTCCTTCCAATGAACACCCAGGGCTGACTGGTTGGATCTCCTTGCAGTCCAAGGGACTCTCAAGAGTCTTCTCCAACACCACAGTTCAAAAGCATCAATTCTTCGGCGCTCAGCTTTCTTCACAGTCCAACTCTCGCATCCATACATGACCAGTGGAAAAACCATAGCCTTGACTAGACGGAACTTTGTTGGCAAAGTAATATCTCTGCTTTTCAATATGCTATCTAGATTGGCTGGATGGCATCACTGACTCGATGGACGCGAGTCTGAGTGAACTCCGGGAGTTGGTGATGGACAGGGAGGCCTGGCGTGCTGCAATTCATGCGGTCACAGATTCGGACACGACTGAGCGACTGAACTGAACTGAACTGATCTAGGTTGGTCATAACTTTCCTTCCAAGGAGTAGGCATTCTTTAATTTCATGACTGCAATCACCATCTGCAGTGATATTGGAGCCCCCCAAAATAAAGTCTAACTCTGTTTCCACTGTTTCCCCATCTATTTCCCATGAAGTGATGGGACCAGATGCCATGATCTTAGTTTTCTGAATGTTGAGCTTTAAGCCAACTTTTTCGCTCTCCTCTTTCACTTTCATTAATAATTGGGGGCAGGAGGAGAAGGGGACGACCGAGGATGAGATGGCTGGATGGCATCACGGACTCGATGGACGTGAGTCTGTGTGAACTCCGGGAGATGGTGATGGACAGGGAGGCCTGGCGTGCTGTGATTCATGGGGTTGCAAAGAGTTGGACACGACTGAGCAACTGAACTGAACTGAATTGATACTTGGGCAGGGCTATCACAAACCAAATGGTTGTTTATCACCTTCTACAGGTGGTCTGGTTTAGCATGGCTTGTCCACAGGTAATAGAAATTAGCTGCAAAAGCAGAAAAATCTTTGTCTTTGTTATTTCATTTTCTTTCGCATTGGGGAGAAAAAGAAGTAATTTTATGAGCTTTTCAAGTTAACAGTTAAAATAGGCTATAATTTTCAATAATAGTTTAGTGTAGTTTTAAAAAACAGATAATTCAACTTATTTTCCAAATGCTGTAATTCATGCATTCTTGAATCTTATATTTTGTACATTCAAAAAGTCTATATACTTGGGGCTGGGCACAGTGGTAACAAAGACTTACCTCTCCTTTATTCATTGTTAGGGATCAGTAGTCTTTAACTACTGATAAGTCAGTTTAGGTTCCCCTTTATGCTTTCCTGTCCAGAATTATATATCGTTACTTGTTTCTATTCTTGATATATTCTTGTTCAAGCATCACGTCTGTGTTGGCACATTTGAAAGGACTGGCAGCTGAAAACTTAGAGGGTTCTTTTGGGGATAGTAATGTCTCTAGCATTCAAAGAAGTGATCTCTTTTTATAGATTTAGAGAAAGAGGAGATGGGAAGGAAATGGATAGAAAAAAAGAGAGAGAATGGGAGACAAAGAAAGAGGAGGGAAATGGTTACATAAGCAAACAAAAATTAAATCCTCATCGTGTTTGAAGTAACAGAATGTTGAATGTCAAAAAAGTGTGCTGTAGAAACAATGGGACCAAAAATAGTATCGTGTTGGATTAGATGAAACACATAAAAAAAAAAAAAAAATGAAACATTTCCAAAGGAGTTGAGAGTTGATTGTCTTCTTCATGTATGAAATATACTCATACATTAAATACTGCAAGTGCAAAGATTAGTGTCCATAAAAGTAACACTTAATAAGTAAAATTCATGAGCAAACATAAATGGTACTTTCCCTCCCCCGCCCCCACCATGGTTGCTGGTCACTGTTCATATTTCACTCACCAAATAATGTAATGAGAATTTATGGATTATCATTTGCAAGAATTTACAGGGATAAACCCTATTAGTAAGCACTGCCTATTAAAATACTTCCTCATGGCTGTTATTAACATGCTTTGTACTAATGGTTCTCAAACATTTTCACCACATAGATCAGTAAATTTATGGAGAAGAGTGCTGATAACAAGAGTTGACCATTTCTTATTATATAAAATAATAGTATTACAATAAAACATTATCACTACAATTTCAAAAAAGAACAATATATTACCAATATTTAGAAAGGATATAATCTCAGAATAAAAATCTAAATAGATATATATGACAAAATTAAAATGAATAGTTCAAATGTAAGTATACATTTATACATATTTTATACTTTAAAATAGTCTAATATTAAAAAGTAGCATGTATAATGTTGGGACATATAAAAACTTTTTAGGACATGTCTCAAACATGGAGAATATATTTACCAGTTGTTAACTCTTCTATACATGTTGAGTATAACTTTTGTAAATAATGTTAAAAAATTCTGCAGTATTGCTGGTGGTACAGTCTGTTTTGTATCATCATCAAACTTATTCTTCCAAAGTTCTGGTCACATTTGTAATTATTTTACTAAATATGAAAAGTGAAAGTCACTCAGTCCTGTTCAACTCTTTGTGACTCCATGGACTGTAGCCTGGCAGACTCCTCTGTTCATGGAATTCTCCAGCCCACAATACTGGAGTGGGTATCTGTTCCCTTCTCCAGGGGATCTTCCCAACCTAGGGATTGAACTGTGGTCTCCTGCATTGCTGGTGGTTTCTTTTTCAGTTGAACTACCAGGGAAGCCATGGTAATAATCTTCCCTTTTATGTCACATATACACATATGCACAAAAATCATTAGTGACATTTTGAACAGTAAAAATCTTTGCATAAGTGTGATAATATTGTACAAAATCACTCAAAATTTTTTTTTAATTTTATATACTGGAGCTTCCCTCCTGGCTCAGACAGTAAAGAATCTACCTGCAGTGTGAGGATCAAGGTTCAGTCCTTTTGTTGGGATGATCCCTTGGAGAAGGGAACAGCTACCCACTCCAGGATTCTTGCCTGGAGAATTCCATAGGCAGAGGAGCCTTGCAGGCTACAGTCTATGGGTTTGAAAGAGTCAGACACTACTTAGAGACTTTCATTTCAATATGTTACACTGTTACTAAAAGATCAGTTTTTGTATTTAATTTTCTGTATAATTTTCCATTTTATAACTTTTCTCAAGTTACACATCAACCCCTTCCCTCTGAATCAGTATTTGGGATGTTTAAAATGTGTTTACAATGTACTGTGTTTGTGTGTGTATTACATGTGCGATAGTTGCTCAGTCATGTCTGACTCTTTGAAACCCCATGGACTGTAGCTTGCCAGGCTTCTCTGTACATGGGATTCTCTTGGCAAGAATACTGGAATAGGTTGCCATTCTTTTCCACAAGAGATCTTCCCAACACAGGGAATGAACCCAGGTCTCACATATTGCAGGCAGATTCTCTACCATCTGAGCCACAAGGGAAGTTATCATATTGTGTTTATGATGAAGTAAACCATTCATATCTGTGTCTTTGTCCCTGCAGGGCTTTCAGTTCTTTTCAAAATGTCCATAAGTCATTTTAGTTCAATTCATTCATTAGGTCGTGTCTGACTCTTTGCGACCCCATGGAATGAAGCATGCCAGACCTCCCTGTCAATCGCTGACTCCCAGAGTTTACTCAAATTCATGTCCATTGAGTCAGTGATGTCATCCAACCATCTCATCCTCTATCGTCCCCTTCTCCTCTCACCTTTAATCTTTCCCAGCATCAGGGTCATTTCAAATGGGTCAGTTTTTTGCATCAGGTGGCCAAAGTATTGCAGTTTCAGCTTCAGCATCAGTCCTTCCAGTGAATATTCAGGATTGATTTCCTTTATGATGGACTGATTGGATCTCCTTGAAGTCCAAGGGACTCTCAAGAGTCTTCTCCAAAACCACAGTTCAAAAGCATCAATGATTCAGTGCTCAGCTTTCTTTGTAGTCCAACTCTCACATCCATACATGACTTCTGGAAAAACCATAGCCTTGACTAGATGGACTTTTGTTGACAAAGTATATGATGGACTGATTGGATCTCCTTGAAGTCCAAGGGACTCTCAAGAGTCTTCTCCAAAACCACAGTTCAAAAGCATCAATGATTCAGTGCTCAGCTTTCTTTGTAGTCCAACTCTCACATCCATACATGACTTCTGGAAAAACCATAGCCTTGACTAGATGGACTTTTGTTGACAAAGTGATGTCTCTGCTTTTCAATATGCTGTCTAGGTTGGTCATAACCTTCCTTCCAAGGAGTAAGCATCTTTTAATTTCATGGCTGCAATCACCATCTGCAATGATTTTGGAGCCCAAAAAAATAAAGTCTAAGACTGTTTCCACTGTTTCCCCATCTATTTCCCATGAAGTGATGGGACCAGATGCCATGATCTTCATTTTCTGAATGTTGAGCTTTAAGCCAACTTTCTCACTCTCCTCTTTCACTTTCATCAGGAGGCTCTTTAGCTCTTCTTCCCTTTCTGCCATAAGGGTGGTACATCTGCATATCTGTATTTATTGATATTAGCAAGCTCATGTAAACCTAAAATCTAAATCAAAACTAGGACTATTAAAATATAAAAAATTGTCATCAAATTATATGCTGCAAAGTAGCAACATAATCTCTTTCTTTCCACTCTTCTAAAGTAAGACTTACTCTCTCTTATTTTTCTTCTTCCTATGAATTCCTT
>SJYT01033963.1:14949-27535 GCA_006410635.1 Cephalophus harveyi
ACTCCAGTACTTTGGCCACCTCATGCGAAGAGTTGACTCATTGGAAAAGACTCTGATGCTGGGAGGGATTGGGGGCAGGAGGAGAAGGGGACGACCGAGGATGAGATGGCTGGATGGCATCACTGACTCGATGGATGTGAGTCTGAGTGAACTCTGAGAGATGGTGATGAACAGGGAGGCCTGGCGTGCTGCGATTCATGGGGTCGCAAAGAGTCGGACACGACTGAGCGACTGAACTGAACTGAACTAATGAATTCCTTTTATTTATTTATTTATTTTTTTTGCACTATTTGGGATTGTTTTAATGAACAAGAAATCAACCCTGAATATTCATTGGAAGGACTGAAGCTGAAGCTCCAATACTTTGGACTCCTGATGTGAAGAGTCAACTCATTGGAAAAGACCCTGATGTTGGGAAATATTGAAGGAAGGAGAAAAAGTGGCAACAAAGGATGAGATGGTTGTATGACCTCATTGACTCAATGGACATGAGTGTGACCAAACTTTGGGAGATAATGAAGGATAGGGAAGCCTGGCACACTACAGTCCATGGTGTCACAAAGAGTTGGACACAACTGAGCAATTGAATGACAATAGCAACATGTACTAGTGTTTATATTTTTTTGCAAATATTCATATCATATTTATAGTTTTTTATTTTTTCTGAACATAACTTTTTCTTTAAGATATTCAGGAGAAATTTCCATGTAAGATTTATTTTTCTTTCTCTTATAATTAAATGGGCTTTCTAGGTGGCACTAGCAGTAAGGAATCTGCCTATCAATGCAGAAAATGTAAGAGATGTGGGTTCAATTTCTGGGCTGGGAAGATCCCCTAGAGGAAGGCATAACAACCCACTTCATTCTTCTTGCCTGGGAAATCCCAGGGACAAAGGAACCTGATGGATATTATATATTATTAAATGATATCAGTGGGTATTAAATATCATTGCATGATATCAGTAAATATTAAATCATATTAAATAAGTATCCCTTTTTCATAATCAAAGATACATACACACACATACCTCATTTGAACATTTACTTTTGTGACACTCATTTCCCCAGATCTTCCCTTCCTTCTGCAAATCAGCATTTTTGAGTCTCTAATTCTCAGCTCTCTTTCTCTCCCAGTTAACCTTGATTCTGCCTAGAAAGAGAGAGAATGAAGTTACATTTTTTGGTAAAACAAAACAAAATATATATCAAGTTTCATCACTTAAGTTCAGGGTAAAATCTGTAGAAGTTACAGGTTGTACCAGAGTTAAATATCTGTTGACTTCACTAATTATCTGCATTATTTTACAATCTGTAATGCCTAGATAGTCATATGTTAGAATTTTTTTATAAGTCTTGAGTTTCTAAGGAATGGTTTCATATAGCTAATAATGAATATTCTTATATCAATAAGAGAATATAAGGAGTGTTCATTTAGATGTCTGGATGCTTTTGTGAAGTAAGATTTATAACATGACAATGAGTTATGTCTGTCTCTTATACACATCTACCAGGGAATTGGATTTTAGAAAATACTTTTACTGACATTAAATGTACATTAAGGAATGGCTAAAATGTAAACTAACAAGATAAAGGATATTAAAAATGTTAGATATTTCTATTCTTATCTAGAAGTAATGCTTTTAGCTGAGTTAAATTTAAATACACATACACAGGCATAAAATCATAAATACATCAGTTTTATTTTTAGTCTGCATGGTAGATATGCAATGAGGTTGTGTTTGGATTAGAAGCCCCAAATTTGCATTAAAAGACAACATGTTTTGCACCTGTATGTTTCCCTAGAGTAATTTAATGTTACAATTTCTGACAGGATAATTCCATCTTCACTGTGGCTGACTCTGCAGTAAGCTGCTGGGAGAAAATAAATGTGAAACCTACAGTGGGTTAGGAAAAGTATGTTTAACTAAGAAGAACTTAGCATATAAACCAGAAAACCTCAAATTGAAAAAGAATGAAAAGACCAGATATAGAATGGAATCATAGCTTTGTCTTTACTTCACTTCCAAATCTGGTGTTGTGTGTGTCCAGTGTGTCTGCATGTATGCACAAATTGCTCAGCACACTGCTGGGGTCCAGCCCCGGTGGATACAGGGAATTCAAAGCAGGGAGGGAGTCAGCAATTAAAGAGGGATTAATTAGAAATTAAGAGGCTGATATTCCTTGGTTTACATGGAAAGCTAATAAAGTCTCAAGACAAGAAACTTGCACCGTCTACGTTAGGCCACAGGTGCCCACTTGAATAGTGGAGGGTGCCCCGCCTTGGGCTCCCTCTTGCGTGGGTCTTAGAACCCTGGGCAAATAAGTAGACACGGAGAGCCTCTGTGTTCCAAGGGATCAGCCTGAAAAAGAGAGGGAGAGGGAGAAAGAGAGAGAAAGAGTCAACACAGGGGAGGCCAAGCTTGTGCAAAAACCCCCTAACTTTATTTTCTTTTTTTTTTCTTAATTTTTATTTTTACTTTATTTTACTTTACAATACTGTATTGGTTTTTCCATACATTGACACGAATCTGCCACAGGTGTACATGAGTTGCCAATCCTGAACCCCCCTCCCACCTCCCACCCCATATCATCTCTCTGGATCGTCCCCGTGCACCAGCCCTAAGCATCCTGTATCCTGCATGAAACATAGACTGGCGATTTGTTTCTTACATGATAGTATAGATGTTTCAAAAGGTGCTTATATACCCTAAGTTTTACATAATGGAAGATACAGAGTCTTGCAGGGGCAGCAGTCCTGACCCTTATCAATACCAGGCTTTCTTTCTGCATATCTTTCCGTATACAAAAGGTCTCAGGTGATTTACATTATCTTCTGGCCAAGAGGCCTGTTAACACTTAATGGCTCTCTTCCTTAATGAATGTTAATCTAATTTTCCCTGAAGTGTTTTTTTTTTTTTTTAATCTGCATCATTCTCAAAGCACTAAAGTTACATCCCTGTGGAACAAAAGTGCAGTGGGTTATAACAAAAAAGGTACTGAACTCAAAGATCTATGTTGCTACTTGTTTTTTCTATATATCAACTATATTAACAAATAAAAGATATGAAAACTTGGCAGCAAGTATTGGCTCAACAATGAAACCCTTAATCAGGCCTATTCTAATGATTCTGACTCCTTGGAAGCCCCTACATTCCTAGGATGTTTTAAGCTTCCTGTGCCTTTTGGGTCGGGAGGCTGTGAGCAATCACATGCGCAGTTGTAAAAGGTCTGGACAGACCTGTCAGGCAAGTTAGAAAGCTACCAGAGGGGTTTGAGCTGAGACACTCCTTTTATATGCAAGAGACTGTTAGCTGGAGCTCTAAGTTAACTTTTTCCAGAATAAGGTCGTGGGGGATAGCTCCCTGTTAACGTCAGAGGAGTTGGTGAAAGGCATAATATAGTAAAGCAGACAGATTTTGGTTCTGGGGATAGATGCTCGAGAAAATCTGGGGGGAGGGGGGGTTCCTGAGACCTGATCCTGCCTTTGCATTTTGTCAGACCCCCTTCCTCATGACATTTGCCACGGGCGGGATTCCGCATGCTGGCTCCCGGCAGCACACTTTGCAAAAAAAAAAAAAACAAACCTTTGCTCGAGGAAGAATATTCTGTAGCAGAATGCCGGTGTTTCAGGGCAAAGAGAAAATATGCCACAGTCTCTTCTGAGAGCTATTTAGGAACAGTGAATTAAAATGAAGACGAAATTGCTTCAAGCCAACTAAAAAGATAAAAGGTTAAACTTCAGCTGCTAAGGCAGAAGAAGCAGAATTTATAGGCAAACACACTGACTCTCACTTCTGCTCACATTCCTTCCACGCTTTGAAAATCCATTTTATTTTTCTCTAAGGAACTTTTACATAAATTTCAACGAAGTTCCTAGTCCATCCAGGAAAGCAGAAGGCAGAAACCCTTCTCAAAGTTGAACTAACACGTTGCTGTTTTACAACAGGAAGTGGACTTGGGTGATCTGCATGAGCAATAGAATGCCATCTGGCTGTGGAATAACTTTTATTTTCCACTGTGAAAGAGCAAACAAGGTTTGTTTTATCTTGCCACTCTTTCTGATTTTGCCTTAACGTATTCACCTTTGTGGCAATGATAAAAACGTAAGTGAGCAATTTGGGCAAAAAAAAAAATGGTCAAATTTTCTCTGAAAGTGAAACTGAAGCTGCTCAGTCATGTCTGACATCTTGTGAAAATACAGACTATATAGCCCACCAGGCTTCTCTGTCCATGGGATTTTCCAGGCAAGAGTACTGGAGTGGGTTGCCATTTCCTTCTCTAGGGGATCCTCTAGCTCAGGGATCAAGCTGGGGTCTCCTGCATTGCAGGCAGACTCTTTACAGTCAGAGCCACCAGGGCATCCCAAATTTTCTTTAAGTACTCCAATTATCATAAAGTATCCTAGAACTTTCACTTCTGAAAAAAAGGACAGGTTTATTAAATAAAATGAGCTAGCTGAGGAAAATACCATGTTCAGATGCTCAGATGTGATCCATTCCCAGTTTTCTTTATCATGAGGCTTTGCCAGCTCAGCTGTGATAAACTGTGTCACATTTAATTTCATTTGAAATGTCATGAGAATGCCTGTTTGCAATCAACCTAATAACTTATGGCCCACCTGGGAGGGGAGGAATTCCCTGAAACCAGAGAGCCTTGAAAACTTTTCAGTTTCTCTATAATTCAGAATTACAAGATTCAACTTTCACCCTCCAAAAGACAGCCCATTTGCTGAGGAACCTATATTTTACATTTTTAAATATATAGATAAAGATTTCAGCATGTAGCTCTCAGAATCACAGAAATACCAGCTTTTATAGGATGTTTTAATTACTAATGCAACTAAATCAAAGCTTGGATCCTTTCAGCATCTCTGATTCCTGAGGGTACAGGGTTTGTCTAATTACTAGATTATTGATATCGTGACAATGCTGGAGGACCCAGGTTCGATCCCTGGGTTGGGAAGATTCCTTGGAGAAGGAAATGGCAGCCCACTCCAGGATTCTTGCCTGGAGAATCCCTTGGACAGAGGAGCCTGGCAGGATGCAGTCCATGGGATTGCCAAGAGTCAGACAGGATAGAGTGACTAACACTTTCACTTTTACTTTCAACCAGGTGCCACAGGAAGGGAGGTTCTAGGGGGAAAAAAATAGGTTTGATAGAGTGGGTAAATTAGAGTTTGGAAGATTTGAGTTTATAATACATTCTAACAATAAAAAAAATATATAAGAACTGAGACATTTCCAGCAAGAACAAAGGTGTAGTAGACAGAATAATGCCTGCCCATGCTTTGTAGTCCTGTTAAGATTGCCGGGACTTATGAATATTTTTGTGTTACATGGCAAAGAAGAACTAATGTTGATGATTAAGCTGACTTTAAATGGAGATTAAAGTGGGTGGGCCCAGTATAAAGCAAGCCTCTTTAAAGTGTAAGAGAGGACAGAAGAGGACTTGGAGATGTAGCCAAGGAAGCAGGGCCAGAGGTATGCCAAGTGGGAGGCTGGACCGTCCATTGCTTAGAAGCCTTAGAAGATGGAGGAAGTGTCATCTACCAAGGACTGTGGACTCCTGTAGCAGCTGGTCAAGGCAAGGAAGCAGACTGTCCCCTAAAACCTCTAGAAAGTAATTTTAACCCAACCAAACCTGCCTTCTCTATAAGACATTACATTTGTGTTGCTTTAAACCACTGTGGTTTGCAATGTCAAAAAAATTTGCATAACCTAAAAGTTAAGAATTATGTTTTATTCAGTGAATTTTCTGAGTATGTGAGTCCAGAAGACAGTCTCTTAGATAATTCTGATGGACTACTCCTAAGAGGTAAGGCAGGAACCAGGATATATAGATTTATATAGTGGAAATGTCAAAAGATTACTATTAATTAAGGAAAACCAGATATCTCAAGGTAATCCATCTTTAAGGCTTTTCTATGTCTGGGAATATGCAAGCATCTGGGTTCACTGGCGTCGTCCTCTGATATACACCTTGACTATGTAACGTTTTGCTGTCCTCCTTCATAAACCCCTCAGGGTACACAGTTGAGGGTGATTGCCTGGTCTAGGAGCTTGGTGGCTGCAATGTCCTTAGATTATGAATATGGCAGTGACAATTTCCATACACAGTTATAGCAGCAATATACTAAAATCAACTTACAGGGAGTAATGTCTATGATTAATAGAGATAAAGAGGAAAAAATCAGTTGTCTTCTGAATTTCATCACCTTAGATGGCCCAGACTCATGAACTGGACTAATAAAGATAAAAAAATCCTAGTACCCAGTAGGTCTGGAATTGAGAAATATCAACAGTATGGTCCCTACAATATCAATACAGCAAAATCTTGTCTACAGTTTAGTCAACAACTGCTATGAAGTTAGAAGAGCATGGAAGAACAGGTAGAGACACTGATGTCCTTTCAAAAACAGTCTTGAACACAGATTTGAACACACACCTTAGGGAAATGATGGTGTGGAAGCAGAATGCTGTGTATGCAGTACTGTTAAATAAAGTGATAGAAGTATTACACCTTGTGGAAGTGGTGTGAGTGAAGAATAGAGACTGTGAGAGTATCTGTGAGAAGAATGAAGGCCCAGGTGGGAAGGAGGGGACTTGCCTCTGCTCCGTGCATGGAGCAGGAGGGGTCGGGTTGACCACTGCTTTCCTGAACAAGTCCTTCCCCAGTATCTGAGATGGGAAACGCATTCAAATATTAACTTGATTAAAAATAAATACTTATAAATAAAATGCTAGCTTGTGCTTCTCGACATATATTTCCCATTTTATTTTGAATCTGAAAATTAATAATGAAGAATTTAAGTCTCTCTTACAGTACTTATGATTAGTTTTAGCTCCCAGAAAGTGTTATTTATTTCCCAAACAGGGGACAAAGTAGGACTGGCATAAATCATAGGTGTTTACATAGCTGCATATCCCAGTTAATTATTTCCACATTGTGGTCAAACAATTAGTGAAGGTAATAGTCAAATCATAGAACCTTGCTGCTGCTGCTGCTGCTAAGTCACTTCAGTCGTGTCCGACTCTGTGTGACCCCATAGACGGCAGCCCACCAGCTAACTTCCATCAAAATAGACCCGATTTTGAAAACAAAAGAAAATATTCTCTGTAAACAAACAAACAAAAAAACCAGGAAGGATATTATTGTTGATCCATGACATGGGGTGAAGTTCTCCAATGCAACAACCCCATGACTATCACGTGGAGAGAACAGATATTAATAACATGTAATTGCTTCCATGTCCAGTGAAGCACCCTTTGACATATGATTAGAAATGGGTAATGGAAGCTACTTCAGAGTAGATTTTCATCAGTTTGTCATTAAGCAATGCTCATTCACCCCATGGGGTATGCTCTTTTAGAACAAGCTAAACATGCACGTTACCTAAAGAACGAAGAAAAAATGATATAATTTTCTCTTTTGAGAGTAATAGGCCCTTAGTAAATTATTGGTGGCTGGAAAAAACACACATGCTAATGAAGTTAACACATTAATCTACATTGTGCAATTTGAGCACATACTTTGACATCCTTCCTATTAAGATGTACAATTGGCCTCTCATCCCTTTGCCACTGTGTGACCTCGTGACTGCTTTGATTAATTGAGGATAATGAAAATGGTGCTGTGTAACTTTAAGGCATCCTCCTCTTCCTCTCTCTCCTCCTCTTAAAGCTCTTTGCAGCTTCCTCTTATTTCTCTGGCCATGCTTTCTCTGGAAGGGTCTAGATATTATGGAAGAGGGTCGGGGACATTGACACTAATGTGCTCTAGGGACCAGAAGTAACCACTTCTGCTCCATGCCTGCTCCAGTGGACTGCCGTGCCAATAGCAGCATCATTTCACTGCTAAGGAAATACACTATTTTGATCCAGCACAGTTGTGTTTTCAGATTACTGCAGGTCCAGCTTATATCTGACTGAAATTACACAAAGGATTCCAAGCAACTACTACCTAGGAGAACCAAGATCAATTTCATCACTGACAGAATATGAGCAATTTGAAATAGCTATTTTAAGTCTGCTTTGTATAATTAGTGATACAGTAATAGGGTCTGAAACATGCACATACAAAGGTATCCACCTATTTATATTTGTTATTATAGTTGAAAGAAAAAGAAAAGCTCCAGATAAGTATGCAACTTACATTTTACTTCTTACTGACAGTATAACTTTGAAGAAAACCACTTAATGTAGGTCTTTGTTACCATATCTTCAAAAGAAAATCCATAATAACAGGAAACTCACCATATCGTTATAAGAATCAAATAAGATAAAAGAAAATAAAACACTTGGCAGTGGCAAACATGCAATGTGGCAGACGTTATGGGAAGTTAATCAAAGCTCCTGACCCTCTGCTGCTTTGTGCAATGTGTGGACCAGATGCATTGCAAAGTCAGCACTCACCATTCAGAGGGGAGGTCTTTATCTCTAGTATTCCTTTTTATTCTGAAGGCTTGCAGTTCTACGTTTTATTAAGGAAAACTGTCTTTACTCTCTCCTTGGAAACACTGGAGTTAGATACAAATGAAAAATTCAAGATTATCTATTATTTTCTTGCTTTCATTAATAGAGTTAATGAATATGGGTATACTTAGAAAACAATTTTCTTTTTTATCAACCAAGACAGTCTCTCAGTTAATGGATATGGTCAAAACTCTTTATAAATAGTTAATGGACACATTTTCAAAATAGATAAACAATGAATGACATTATTTCCTGTGCAATCAACTGTAATTATCTATTTCTGGAAAAAAAAAGTTTTAAAATTAGAAAGAAAAAACTAAATGATAACAATTTAAATCATACAAGAGAGAGAATGAAAAGAAATCAAAAGAAAAGATGAATCTCATTTATTTAAAGGAATCTTACTCCAATTTTAATTACATTATTCATCAACACGACAGCATCCATCCTAATTTTCTCTAGCATAGCTTTTTTTTTTTTTTTCGTTAAGCTAGTAGAAAATAGGCCAACTGCCAGTTCTCCTACAGTTGCATTTGTAACAACACACAGGAACAGATTTTCTCTTTGCTTCCCCTATGATAAGATATAAGCTAAACCATGCATATAAAACACAGAAGTTATTCTCTAAAGAGCTTAAAGCATTAGCAAAACAGATTGTTTTTCCCAATGGAATGTTTCAACAAGAAAGGTACTTGCAAAATGTTAGTGTAAAGAACAGAAATTCACTTATATGTGTATTTGTGATGTCAAATACAAGCTCTTAAAATGTCTTGTAGATCATTGCTTATTAGCAAGATGCACTCACTAGGAAGGTAATACAGTGCACCATCTCTCAGAACCAGATGGTTTAAATCCCTGGTGGGAAATGTATGGGAGCAAAGAAAAGTCACAGGAGCAGAGCTTGACAAAACTTTAAACAACCTTATAAAGAAATGTAAATTTTTTCACAGAAAAAGGCAATGAAAAAAAGTCTACTTGCTGTGATTTTTTCTTTTTTTTTTTGGATGCACTGCATGAAGTTCTTTAATCCTCTCGAGTACCATCATCACATGGAATCAACTAACAATGACCTGATGTTTTGGAAGGTTAAGCATCAATTTGAACTACAAATCACTCATCCAATTTAAAATTGGTAATGTGTTGATGAAAATTAAATAAACAATTGAATGGATATAGGTCTGTTTAGGAATTTATCTAAATTAAAATGACACTTACCATACTTAAAATTGGTTAAGCCATCAGACTAAGGTCCCTAAAGAAATAATATTCATCTTTCAAAATTCAATTCAAATGCCAGCTCCTCTTGGATGCTCTCCTTATTTGTGCAAGCAAAACACTCTGGGAAGTCTTATTGTGTCAGTAAAATTCATGATACTTTTTACTGAATAATTATAATTTGCTTTTGCTTTTTTCTATTTTAAAAATAATTTAATCACATAATCTCATTGATCCATCAGAATTCCATTGCTCAGATTTCTTTAACAAAAAGGTTCTCAGTCTCTTTGTTTAAAGCATGACCTTTATAATATGCTCTTTGACAATCCTCCAGCTAATATTACATTGACTATATTTTGGCTATAATTCATAACATAAAAGTAAATTAATTAAAATGATTTGAGAAAGTACATTAACTCTCTCTTATCCAAGAGTTGTGACAATGCAAATAGATGTAGAATTGAAGATTCTCTAGGTGACTCACATGAGTAAATTAACACACAGAGCCTGATTGCTACCAGGGAAAAACAATGGAGCTGGAGGCCAGACAAAAACAGTAGATCAATGATAGGTAGGCAGATAGATAATCGATTCAAGGGCTTAATTTATAATATAAGCAACATTATGGATCAGTTCACACATATTCTGGAAATAATTTTAATTATTAACACAAACCACAAAGATGACCAAAGATGTTTTAATTATGTTTTAAAAACATAATTACTATATTATCTAATTATAGCACTCATGTCACTGATATAAAAAAATATGAGAAAATTAGAAAGAAACACAAAATAAGATTAAAGAAATAAAACAGTTCAGATTACCTATGATAGCAAATAATCAGTCGGTTAATCTAAGAGCAGAGAAGGCAATGGCAACCCACTCCAGTACTCTTGCCTGGAAAATCCCATGGGCGGAGGAACTTGGTAGGCTCTAGTCCATGGGGTCGCTAAGAGTCGGACACGACTGAGCGACTTCACTTTGACTTTCCATTTTCATGAATTGGAGAAGGAAATGGCAACCCACTCCAGTGTTCTTGCCTAGAGAATCCCAGGGATTGGGGAGCCTGGTACGCTGCTGTCTATGAGGTTGCACAGAGTCGGACACTGAAGCGATTTAGCAGCAGCAATCTAAGAGCAGATCATTATGACTTATTCTGAAAAAAACATGCATATATAAAAACAAAACAACAAAGTATGGTTAACAAAAAGTGCAATGTTGACCAAAAAATATAGTATTAAGTACAAAGAATTAATAATAGGTGAGCATATCTTATTTATAAATATATAAATGTTTTAAGCAGATAAAGTAATAAATGGCAAAAATAAGAACAGAATAATATGATTAAATATATGCAAAAGAATACAAACAGAGGGCACTCAGTGGGGGAAAGTTAGCATGTTGTTTTCTAAACTTTCTCATTTTTTTTCAATTTTCAGCTCTTTATTTAATTCCTGCATGACTCAGGCAAATTATTCAAATTTACATGGCTTGTTTTCTCTTCCATCAAATGTACTTGAAAATATTTCCTGCTTTATATGATTATCTAGAGGAATAAGTGAGATAACATATAAAATACTAATCAAAATTCTTTTTTTTATTTTACTTTATTTTACTTTACACTACTGTGTTGGTTTTGCCATTAATTCATATTGTTTAGCTAATAAATGTTAGTCGTATAGATACATATATGTGTGTATGTGTGTATGCGTACTCCCCAAGGATACTCAAGCCATTTATTTCTTGCTGCAGTGTTTATCTCTTAATATTGAGGTTTGAACTTTTTTTTATTTCTCGTATATCTTAATATTTCAATACTCTATGCATTGCTTTTAAAAATTATTGTGAACATTCTGATAAAATATTTTAAATCCAAAGATTTATTTGTCATTTCTAATTGCTTTTCTTATGGAGTTACTGTAAGAGTTAGAGCAAAGTATTAGAAATGTTACATCCTAGGAAAATTATTAAGAAAGTTAATTTATTTTCCCCTATGGTTGGAAAGATCAGGTGCATTTGTATAGAACTTTCTACCCTGTTTGAATTTGTAGGCTTTAAATTCCAGTACATTTTCTTGCAGGACGTTAATAATTTTGCAGTTAGACTTTAGGATATTATAAAGGATGTGCCCAGGACTTCATTGTTCCCTATTACATTTCTGAACCATTCATCCTTTGCACATACTTTAAAGTTCAAAAGTCTGTAAAGTAAGCACATAATTTTTTCCATTAACTTGTTCCTTAGAGTTCTTGAATCTCTATATATGCACAGACTGCCTGTCTCTACTATCTGTATTCCACTAAATGTGATTAGAAGTACATGACACACCCAATTGTACTTCCAGGCCAGCCAAACCACTGGGACAAATAAAGTGCATTCTCTGGAAGAAATAGAGGTCAAATGTACTTATTGTTGGATATGGTGCAGCATTCCAGATGAAACCTGGAGTGAAAATGGTCCAAATTACTTTACATGCTACAATCTTAATCTATAAATTGAAGTATTTTTTAATATTTCAAAAGAAAAATTGCCACAGTAATCATGAGATTTTCAGCTTTTAATTTTGCATGCAAAACAATTATTATAAAATTACAGATAGATTAAAAGCTGGAACTGTTTTGATACATACAGAAGAAACAGGATATGTTGTGCAAATATTTATAAACTTTCAAATAAGTAATAGCAGAGATTATATTATATTGTTAAAAAAAAGCAAGACAGATTTATTCACAGTTATATTGCATTTGTGTTAAATATAAATAATATTAAGATGAATTAGCAACAATTAATTAACACTGTCAAATGGATTTTCAATAATTATTGATTCAGTTAGGAAGTCATAATTGATATCAGATAATATTTTAGATAAGTAATAATGTAAATGAGACATATTAATAC
>SJYT01033963.1:28696-64904 GCA_006410635.1 Cephalophus harveyi
TGTCGTCCCCTTCGCGTCCTGCCCCCCATCCCCTGTCTCTTATACACATCTCTCTGTATTTGGAAATGAAAAACACATAAAAAACTCAAACTTTAGTATATATAGTAAGTGATTTCAATATTCTGGACACAAAATGAACAGAGTAATCCTATGTTAAATAAATAAATAAATAAATAAATAAATAAATATATATATATATATATATATATAAAAGATTTTTCATAACCAAAGACATAAAGAAAAAACCACACATAAAGTAAAGCTGAGGAGAAAATATTTAGTAGGGAACAATACTCCCTATTCAGAGATCCACAGAAAGAGAAATATCACAATTATAGATGTTCACCCCCAAGGAGCAAGGGAACAGAACTCCACATTGGGTTCCCAGCCCAGGGGTCTTACACTGGAAAGAAGAGCCCCCAAAATGTCTGGCTTTGAAAATGAACAGAGCTTGTGTTCCAGAGAGCTAGGAAGTTGAAGGACAAAGAGTCTTTACTCTTAAGCAGCACTAGCAAATCTCATGTTCTAAGCTCATACATTGGCAGTAATTCAAGAGGAGCTTAGGTGGGACCCAATTGGTGTTCTTGGTGAGCCTCCTGGAGAAACAAGAGGCATATGGGATACACTCAGGAAGAGGCAAGCAGTAAATTTTCGGAGCTTATCTTTTGAAATTAACACCAGTGATGGCAAGTTCTGTGCTGGAATCCTCCCTCTAGCCTATCAGTGCCAAGGATCCAATCCCACCCACAAGCATGTTTGCACTAGAGCTACATTCTTCCATGCTATGCAACCAATTGTGTATTAAACCTACCTTGCTCTCCAACAGGCCCCCAACCACAGCAAAAGTCACAGCCTCATAGTCAGTTAAGAAGTAGCCATCCCTCCCCATCAGCAAGTCCATAGTAGTCATAACAGAAAGGCACAGACCACCACACAGGAGTCACCTTGGTGATCAGAAGGGAGCATGCTGCTTGGCCCTGTAGGATTTTCCAAGGGAAGTCTGTTTCTCCAATATCTGGAAGCATAGCCAACCTACCTAACATGTAGAAATCAATAGAGAATTGAGTAAGATGTACAGACAAAGAACTATTTTCTAAACAAAGGACCAAGAAGCTAAATTAGAAAATGAACTGAATAATTAACAATCCAGCTGATAAAGAGGTCAAAGTAATGATGAGAAAGCTGTTAAACATGATTGAGAGAAGAATGGATAAGTATAGTGAGAAATTCAACAAAGAATCATAAGATATAAAGAAGAATCAAATGAAGCTAAGAAATATTATAACTTAAATAAAAGTACACTAGAAGGAATCAGCAATAGATTAGATGATACAAAAAATAGATTAGATGATATAGAGGAATGGATCCACGATCCATTAATCAATGGATCTGGAAGACAAAATAGTGAAGATCATCAAGCAGAACAGTAAAAGAAAGCAATTTTTAAAATGGGGATCATTTAAGAAATGTGGGGACAATATCAGGTATATGCCAATTATAGGGGTCCTAGAAAGAGAAGAGAGAGAGAGAAAGGAGCAGATAACTTATTGGAGGAAAAGATAAATCTTCCCTAACATGAGGAAGGAAACGGAAATCCAAGTCCTGGAATCGGAGGGAACCACACAAGATAGACCAAAAGAATTCTACATCAAGACATATTACAATTAAAATGGCCACAAAGATAGAGAATGTTAAAGTCTGCAAGATTAGAGAAAAAAAAAAAAAATCCTTATATAAAATAGAACTCCCAGAAGAAAATCGGACTCTTTGGCAGAAACTTTGCAGGCCAGTCGGAATGTCATGATACTCAAAGTGAAAAAGTTAGGCTATTATTCAGATTTGAAAGAAAGATAAAGCTTTACAGACAATCAAAATCTTCAAAAAGTTCAGCACCACTAAACTGGCTTGACAAGAAATGTTAATGGAACTACTGAAAGGACCACAACTAGGGAAAAAAAAAGAAAGACAAATTTTCACTGATAAAACCATATAGCAAATGTAGTAGATCAATCATTTATGGAGCTAGTAGAAATGTTAAAGACAAAAGTAGGAAAATCATCTACATCTACAGTAAGTAGTTAAGGGATGCACAAAGAAGAAATATAAAATATGACTTCAAAAGTGTGAATCATAGGAAGGGAAGCAAAAATGTGTGGTGGTTATAATGTGTTTAAACTTAAGAGATTGTTAATTTAAAATAATTACACATGTATGTGTTGATAGGTATAACTCTCATGGTATCCACAAACCAAAATCTATAATAGATATACCCACAGAAATAGAGAAAGAAAATGCAAACATAACACTAAAAATAATTACCAAATTATAAGACAAGAGAGCAAAAGAAGAGAACATAGCAACAACAAAACTACAGGAACAGAAAACAATACTGTGTTGACTAAAAGTGGTGAGAGTGGGTATCTTGTTTTGCACCTGATCTTAAGAGCAAATGCTTTCCGCTTTTCACCACTGAGAATAATTTTAGATGTATGTTGGTTATATATGGCCTTTGTTATATTGAGGTGTGTTTACTCTATACTAAGTCTGTGGAGAGTTTCTGTCATCAGTGAGTGTTGAATTTTGCTGCTAGCTTTTTCTGCATCTATTGAGGTGATCTCATCAGGTAATTTTTACTCTTCAGTTTGCTAATATGATAGATCATATTTATTGATTTGTGGACAACGAACCATTCTTGCATCTTAATGTATTGTTGAGTTCAATTTCTTAATATTTTATTGAGAATTTGTGCATCTTCATACACCACTGATGTATATATGTAGAAAGAAAGTGTTAGTTCTCAGTCATGTAAAACTTTTTGAGAGCCCATAGACTGTAGCCTGTCAGGTTCCTTTGTCCATGGAATTCTCAGGCAAGAATACTGGAGTGTGAGGTTTGACAGAAAACAACAAAATTCTGTAAAGCAGTTATCTTTCAATTTAAAAAATAAATTAATTAAAAAAAAAAGAATACTGGAAAGGATTGCCATTCCAGGCGATCATCTTGAGTAAGGGATCAAAGTTGGGTCTTTAGCATTACAGGGAGATTCTTTACCAACTAAGCCATCAGGGAACATATTTATATATGTAGATGCACACACAGAGTTTCTTTTTCCCCTAGTTGTAGCCCTTTCAGAAGTTCCATTAGCATTTCTTTAAAGCCAGTTTGGTGATGGTGAAGTTTTTAAGATTCTGAGTGTCTATAAAACTTAATCTTTCTTTCAAATTTGAATGATAGCCTTACTGTGTCGGGTATTTCAACCCCTTTTTCAATTGAATATCATGACATTCTTTCTGGCCTGCAAAGTTTCTGCTGAAGAGTATGATTTTCTTCTGGGAATTTTATTTACAATGTGTGTGTGTGGGTGGGTGGGTGTAAGTGTGTGTGTGATGTCTTTGTCTAGCTTAATATCATGGTAACATTGGCCTCATAAAATGAGTTCATAAGTGTTTTTTTTTCCTTCAAATTTTAAAATAACTTGAGAAGTGTAGGTGTTAACTCCTCTAAATATTTGGTAGAACTGACTTGTAAAGCCATCTCTCCTACACTTCTGTCTGCTAGGAATGTTTTTTTTTTTTTTTTTTGATTTATGATTTAATTTCATTACTGGTAATCAGTCTATTAATATTTTCTATTTCTTCTTCCTTCAGTCCTGAGAGACTGTACATTTCTAGGGATTTGTCACTTTTTCTAGGTTGTCCATTTTATTGGTACATATTTGTAGTAACACTTTATGATCTTTTGCATTTTTGTTTTTTATTATAAGATTTCATATTTAATTTTATTTACTTGGGACCGCTCTCATTTTTTTCCTGATGAACCTGCCTAAAGTTTTACCTTTTCAAATAACCAGGCCTTATTTGGATTGACCTTGTCTATTATTTTTCAGTCTCTACTTTATTTATGCCTACTCTGATTTTTACTTTTTTCTTCCACTAATAGGAGGTTTTGTCTGTACTTCTTTTTCTAGTTCCATAGGCACAAAATTAGATGGTTTATTTATAATTCATCTTGTTTCCTGAGGTAGGCTTGCATTGTTGTAAGCATCCCCTTTAGAACTGATTTTACTGTGTCCCATCAATTTTCAATTATTGTATTTTATTTGTCTTCAGGTATTTTTTTATTTTCTCTAATCTCTTCAGTTACCCATTGACTGTTAGTAATATGTTGTTTAGACTCTACTTCCTTGTATTTTTTGCAGTATTTTTTTTTTTTCTTTTCTGTTAGCTTACTTCTAGTGATCATACAATCGTAGTCAAAAAAGATGCTCAAAGTCATTTCAGTCCTTTTGAATTTACTGACACTTGCTTTGTTGCCTAGCATATTATCAGTCCTGGAAAATGTTTCATGTACACTTGAAAGGAATGTAAATTCTATTATTTTTGGATGTGATATTATTTTGAATATGTATCCATTAGGCCTATCTGGGCTGATGTGTCATCTAAGGATAGTTTTTCCTTATTGATTTCTGTCTGGATGATCTGTCTATTCATATAAGTGGGGTGTTAAGTTCCTTATTATCTATTATTGTGTTACTGTCAGTTCATCCCTTACTGTTTCATAATGTTGGTTTTATGTGTTTAGGTGCTGCTGTGTTAAATGCATATACACACAATTGGTATGCTTTCTTCCTGGATTGATCTCTTTCCTTGTCTCTTGTTACAATCTTTTTTTTCCTTTAAATCTCTTTGATGTTATACAACTATTGATAAACCAACTTTCTTTTTGTTTTGATTTATATGGAATGTTTTTTTCCATTTTCTCAGTTTCAGTCTGTTTGTGTCCTTAGATCAGAAGTAAGTCCCTTTTGGTGGCATAGGCAGTTGTGCTCATTTCAAATGATACTTGCCATGAAGTGATGGGACCAAATGCCAATATCTTAGCTTTTGAATGTTGAGTTTCAAGTGAGCTTTTTTACTCTCTTCTTTCACCCTTATCAATGGACTTTTTCGTTTCTCTTCACTTTCTGCCATTAGAGTGATATCATCTGCATACCTTGAGTCTGTTGATGTTTCTCCCAGCAATCTCAATTCCAGCTTGTGATCTATCCAGCCAAGCACTTCACATGATGCACTCTGCATATAAGTTAGGTAAACAGGGTAACAATACACAGCCTTGTCCTACTCCTTTCCCAATTTTAAACTAGTCAGTTGTTCCATATCCAGTTCTAACTGTTGCTTCTTGACCGGCATATAGATTTTTCAGAAGACAGGTAAAGTGGTTTGGCATTTCCATCCCTTTAAGAATTTTCCACAGTTTGTTGTGATTCACACAGTCAAAGGATTTAGCATAGTCAACAAAACCAAGTAGATGGTTTCATGGAACTCTCTTGCTTTTTTCAAGATTCAGCAAATGTTGGCAATTTTATATCTGATTCTTCTGCTTGAACATCTGGAAATTCTCAGTTCATGTGAAGCTGAAGCCTAGCTTGAAGAATTTTGAGCATTACCTTCCTAGTATGTGAAATGAGCACAATTGTATGGTAGTTTGAACATGTTTTGCCATTGCCCTTCTTGAGGAATGGAATGAAAGCTAACTTTCCCAGTCCTGTGGACACCACTGAGGTTTCCAAATTTGCTGACATGTATTGACTGTAGCAGGCTGCGTGGTGCAGAAGTGGTGGAGAGGAACTACCCAATGTCCAAGGTAAGGAGCAGCAAAAGCACTTTTCTGGAGCAGCCGTGAAGAGATACCTCAAGTCTAAGGTAAGAGAAACCCAAGTAAGATGGTAGGCACTGACAGAGGGCATCAGAGGGCAGAAACCACAATCACAGACAACTAACCAATCTGACCACAGCCTTGTCTAACTCAATGAAACCAAGCTATGCCATGTGGGGCCACCCAAGATGGACAGGTCATGGTGGAGAGGTCTGACAGAATGTGGTCCACTGGAGAAGGGAATGGCAAACTACTTTATATATGGAGATGCACACATAGAGTCCCATGAAAACCCCATGAGCAATATGAAAAGGCAAAAAGATAGGACAATGAAAGATGAACTCCCCAGATTGGTAGGTGCCCAATATGCTACTGGATATCAGTGGAGAAATAACTCCAGAAAGAATTAAGGGACAGAGCCAAAGCAAAAACATCCACCCAGTTGTGACTGTAATGGGTGATAGAAGTAAGGTCTGATGCTGTAAAGAGCAATATTGCATAGGAACCTGGAATGTCAGGTCTGTGAATCAAGGCAAATTAGAAGTGGTCAAACAGGAGATGGCAAAAGTTAACATCAATGTTCTAGGAATCAGTGAACTAAAATGTACTGGAATGGGTGAATTTAACTCAAATAACCATTATATCTACTACTGTGGGCAGAGATCCCAGAGAAGAAATGGAGTAGTCATCATGGTCAACAAAAGAGTCTGAAATGCAGTACTTGGATGCAATCTCAAAAATGACAGAATGATCTCTGTTTGTTTCCAACGCAAACCATTCAATATCACAATAATCCGAGTCTATGCCCCAACCAGTAACACTGAAGAAGCTGAAGTTGAATGGTTTCATGAAGACTTACAAGGCCTTGTAGAACTAACACCCCCAAAAGATGTCCTTTTCATTATAGGGGACTGGAATGCAGAAGTAGGAAGTCAAGAAACACCTGGGGTAACAGGCAAATTTGGCCTTGGAGTACAGAATAAAGCAGGGCAAAAGCTAATAGAGTTCTGCCATGAGAACACACTGGTCATAGCTAACACCGTCTTCCAACAACATAAGAGAAGACTCTACGCATGGGCATCACTAGATGATCAACACTGAAATCAGATTGATTGTATTATTTGCAGTCAAAGATGAAGAAGCTCTATACAGTCAGATAAAACAAGACCAGGAGTTGACTGTGGCTCAGATCATGAACTCCTTATCACAAAATTCAGACTTAAATTGAAGAAAGTAGGGAAAACCACTAGACCATTCAGGTATAACTTAAATTCCTTATGATAGAGTAGAAGTTAGAAATAGATTTAAAACACTAGATATGATAGACAGAGTGCCTGATGAACTATAGCCAGAGGCCCATGCTATTGTACAGGAGACAGGGATTAAGACCATCCCCAAGAAAAAGAAATGCAAAAAACCAAAATGGCTGTTGAGGAGGCCTTACAAATAACTATGAAAAGAAGAGAAGTGAAAAGCAAAGGAGAAAAGGAAAGATATATCCATTTGAATGCAGAGTTCCAAAGAATAGCAAGGAGAGATAAGAAAGCCTTTCTCAGTGATCAATGCAAAGAAATACAGGAAAACAATAGAATGGGAAAGTGTCTAGTCAAAGCTATGGTTTTTCCAGTAGTCATGTATGGATGTGAGAGCTGGACTATAAAGAAAGCTCAGCACCAAAGAATTAATGCTTTTGAACTGTGGTGTTGGATAAGACTCTTGAGAGTCCCTTGGACAGCAAGGAGACCCAACCAGTCCATCCTAAAGGCAATCAGTCCTGGGTGTTGTTTGGAAGTACTGATGTTGAAACTGAAACTCCACTACTTTGGCCACCTGTTGCAAAAAGCTGACTCATTTGAAAAGACCCTGATGCTGGGAAAGATTGAGGGCAGGAGGAGAAGGGTATGACAGAAGATGAGATGATTGGATGTCATCACTGACTCAATGGACGTGAGTTCGGGTAAATTCTGAGAGTTAGTGATGGACAGGGAGGTCCGGCATGCTGCAGTTTATGGGTCACAAAGAGACTGAGCAACTGTACTGAATTGAATGCAGCACTTTAACAGCATCATCATTTAGGATTGGAAATAGCTCAACTGGAATTCTATCACCTCCACTAGCTTTGTTCATGGTAATGCTTTCTATGGACGAATTGACTTCACACTCCAGGATGTCTGGCTCTAGGTGAGCCATCATGGTTATCCAGGTCATTAAGACCTTTATTGTATAGTTCTTATGTATATTTTTACAACCTCTCCTTAATGTCTTCTGCTTCTAGTAGTTCCTTATGGTTTCTGTCCTTTATTGTGTCCATCCTTCCATGAAATGTTCCCTTGATATCTCCAATTTTTAAAGAGATCTCTAGTCTTACCCATTCTATTTTTTTCCTCCATATCTTTGCATTATTCATTTAAGAGGCCTTCTTATCTCCTTGCTGTTTCTCTAGAACTCTGCATCCATTTGGTTTTATCTTTCCCTTTCCCCCTTGCCTTTCACTTCTCTTCTTTACTCAGCTACTTGTAAAGCCTCCTCAGACAACCACTTTACAGTTTTGCATTTCTTTTTATTGTGTATTATTTTGGTCACTGTTGCCTGTACAGTATTATGCACCTCTGTCCATCGTACTTCAGACACTCTGTCTACCAGATCTAAGCCTTTAAATTGTCACTTCTACTGTATAATCATACGGGATTTGATTTATGTCATACTGGAATGTCCTAGTGGTTTTCCTTGTTGTCTTCAACTTGTCTGAATTGTTTGATAAGGAGATCATAATCTGAGCCACAGTTAATTCCATGTCTCATTTTTAGTGACTGTATAGGACGTTTCCATCTTTGACTTCAAAGAACATAATCAATCTAATTTTGGCATTGGCCATCTGATGATGTCAACGTGTAGAGTCATGTCTTGGTTTGTTGTAAAAGGATGTTTTCTATGACCAATGTATTCTCTTGACAAAACTCTGGTAATGTTTACCCTGCTTCATTTTTCACTCCAAGCCCAAACTTGCTTGTTATTCTGGGTACTTATTGACTTCCTACTTTTGCATTCCAGTCTGCTATTGATACAAAGTACATTTGTATGTGTGTGTGTGTCCTAGAAGGTGTTGTAGGTCTTCACAGATTGCCAACTTCAGCTGGTTCAACACCAGTGGTTGGGGCATAGAGTTGGATTACTGTGATGTTGAATCGTTTGCCCTGGAAATGAACTGAGATCATTCTGCTGTTTTTGAGACTGTCCCTGGCTAATGCATTTCAGACTCTTTTGTTGACTATGTGGGCTACACCATCTCTCCCACAGGATTCTCACCCACAGTAGTAGGTATAATGGTCATTGGAATTAAATTCACTTATTTTACATTAAATTCACCTGTCCATTTTAGTTCACTGATTCCTAAGATGTCGATGTTTGATCTTGCCATCTCCTGCTTGACCATGCCCTATTTACCTCAATTTATGGACCAAACATTCCAGACTCTTATGCAATATCCAATGTTACAGCATTGGACTTCATTTTACCACCAGACACACCAGACACATCATTCCCACTTTGGCCCAGCCACTTCATTCTATTCGCAATTGCCCTCCACTCTTACCTTTATGGCCTTCTCTGGTAACCTACTAGTAAAGAATCCACCTGCAATGCAGGAGACCCTGGTTCGATTCTTAGGTAAGAAAGATCTGCTGGAGAAGGGATAAGCTCTCCACTCCAGTATTCTTGGGCTTCCCTGGTGACTCAGCTGATAAAGAATCCACCTGCAATGTGGGAGACCTGGGTTTGATCCCTGGGTTGGGAAGATCCTCTAGAGAAGGAAACGACTACCCACTCCAGTTCTAACCTGGAGAATTCCACAGACTGTACAGTGCATGGGGTCACAAAGAGTTGGACATGACTGACTTTCACTTTCACTTCTCTGGTAGCATATCAGATACCTTTCAACCTGGGAAATTCATCTTCTGGGGTCACATCTTTTTTCCTTTTCTTACTGTTCATGAGGTTCTCCATGCAAGAAAACTGGAGTGGTTTGCCATTTCCTTCTCCAGTGGGCCAAGTTTTGTCAGGACTTTTCACTGTGACTCATGAAGTGTTGAGTGACCCTTCATGGCATGGCTCGTAGCGTCATAGCTATGAGCTATGACACAAGCCCCTTTGCCACGACACCCAAGTTTGTGATTCATCAAGGGGGCCCTGGTGCCTATTTTAGCTAATAAATGGGTAGGTGGGTGAGTGTGTAAAAGAATCTAATTGTAAATATTCTGGCTTATTATTAGCACAAATGAAAATTTCATTCTTTGGTCATTTTTTCATGAATGAATACATCACCTTTTCAAACTGGCACTTGTGGAATAAATTTTGTAAATAAAACGCAGAACTTCATACTTATCTCACTAAAATGACAACTTTTTTTTTACACATTCTAGTTCAGTGACCCATGTTTCAAGCTTTATTTCACCAGTCTTTACAGGCCCTTTCCTTCTGACTTTCCCATTGATATATTTGTTAAGAAAAACTTGGGTTTTCATTTAGTCAACAAACACAGACCAAGTGGCTACTCTGAGACAAGCCCAAAAGGCAGTTGAAGATAAACAGATGAATAAAGCATGACCTCTGACCTTAAAATGCTCACAACCTACTAAAAGGATAGAGACATAAATAGATGACTGGGTAACTAAGTGTTAAGTGCTGTTATAGAAGAAAGCTGAGTTCTATGGGAATTGAAAGGATTGACAGGTGAAGATGGAACAAGAGTCCCAAATAAATGGAAAAGCATTACAAAGTCATGGATGTGTCTCAAGAAGTGGCAAGTATTTTAGGTGGTTGAAATATTGGTGAAAGTTAAGAGGGACAAGCTTGGAAGGCTATTAAAAAGATGTAATGTATATTTATAATGGAATGTTACTAAACTACAAAATATTAAATACTGCCATTTCTGACAACATTGATTGATCTAGAGGGAATTATGATAGGTGAAATAGATAGGAAAAGACAAATACCACATGATCTTACTTAAAAATAGACTCATAGATTCAGAGAATAAATGGATGGTTGGTAGAAGTGTTGAAGGTGTGGTCTGGGCAAAATAAGTAAAGGTTATTAAGAGGTTCAAACCTCCAATTATGAAATAAATAAGCCACAGGTCTTTGTGAACTTCCACCATGAAGTACTTGGGTCAGGGCATGAACATACAAATAGTGACGGTGCAGCCCATCAAGCTCATCTTTAGATATTTGGGAAATAGATCTCAAATTCAGGTGTGGCTTTATGAGCAAGTGAATACGTGGCTAGAGGGGTGTATCATTTGTTTTGATGAGTGTATGAACCTCATATTAGATAATGCAAAAGAGAGTCAATCTAAAACAAAATCAAGAAAATAAATGGGTCAGATAATGCTAAATGGAGATAACATTATACTGCTCCAAAGTGTATCCAACTAGAAATGATCAATGAAGAAAGAAAACATTTGAAAAAACAGTTCAGAGATTTTGTCAGTTAGTTCTAAAACATGTATTCATATTGATTTGCTCATCCTTATGCTATTACCAGATAACAATAAATGCTTGGGGCCTGTTTTTATAAAAAATAAACCACAGGGATTAAATATACAGCATAAATAATATGATCAATAATATAATTACTTTGTACAGGAAAAGATGATTTCTGGACTTATCACAAGGAACACTGTATCATGCATGCAAATGTCAAATCCCTATGTAGTACACCTGAAACTAATATAATATTGCCTATAACTATACTACATAAAAAAATAATGAATCTTAAAATATCACTTGTAATGTAAAAAATAAAACTAGTTAGGAATGAATGTAGTTTATAACTTATAATATGTCTACATGGAGTTTGCATTTAAAGAAATTAAAGCAATTGAGAAAAATATTATGTCCATAAGATGAAAAGTTCATCTTTTCATGATGAAAATTGTGAAAAGAAATATTCATACTTATTATGAAAATTCAGAATCGCCTCAAATCAATGTGATTCCTAGACAATCCCAGCAAGTGTGTGTGTGTGTGTGTGTACATTTATGACCTCATTCTTAAAAACATATAAAATTCAAATGATCTATGGGGTATGGGCTTTCCTGATAGCTCAGTTGGTAAAGAATCCTCCTGCGATGCAGGAGCCCTCGGTTGGATTCCTGGGTAGGGAAGATCTGCTGGAGAAGGGATAGACTACCTACTCCAGGATTCTTAGGCTTCCCAGGTGGCTCAGATTGTAAATAATCCACCTGCAATGTGGGAAACCTGGATTCTATCCCTGGGTTTGAAGATCCCCTGGAGAATGAAAGTCTACCCACTCCAGTATTCTGGCCTAGAGAATTCCATGGACTGTATAGTCCATGGGATCACAAAGGGTCGGACACGACTGAATGACTTCCACGTTCATTTTCATAGCAGGGTCATGCTCAGTCATGTCTGACTAATTGTGACCCCATGGACTGTAGTCCACCAGGCTCCTCTGTCTATGAGATTCTCCAGGCAAAATACTGGAGTGGATTGCCAGTTTCCTTCTCCAGGGGATCTTTCTGACTCTGGGATTGAACCTACATATTTGTGTCTCCTCATTGGCAAGGATGTTCTTTAAGACTAGCACCACCTGGGAAGCCCCTGTAGTATGGCAAGAAATATCAAAGAACAAATCATACAGACAGTCTGTCATATCAACACTTACTATAAAGTGTAAGTATTAAGATAGTGGAGTATCGGTACAAAAATATGGCAAAGACAAATTAAAGAGAATTAAGAATATTGAAATGGACTCAAAATATTCATTATTTATCTGTAGGGAAAGGATTACCCTCTTTAGCAAATGACCTAAGGGCATTTGGAAATCCATACAGAAGAAAAACAATGAATCTAAACTTAAAGTATTTAAAAATTTGAGAGAAATTGCAAACCTCAAACAACTAAGCATCTAAAATAAAGCATAGGAAAATTTCCTCATGAAATTAAGAAAGACTATGATTTTAAAAGAGGATACACTTTTTAAATTGTAGTAGAATACATTTCTTATTTTGTTAAACAAAATAGCATTAAGAAAAAAATCAAGTCATAAGTTCAGTTCAGCTGCTCAGTCATGTCGGACTTTTTGCGACCCCATATACAGCAGCACGCCAGGCCTCCCTGTTCCTCAACAACTCCCAGAGTTTACCCTAACTCATGTCCATTGAATCAGTGATGCCATCCAACCATCTCATCCTCTGTCATCCCCTTCTCCTTCTGCCTTCAATCCTTCCCAGCATCAGGGTCTTTTGAAATGAGTCAGTTCTTCACATCAGGTGGCCAGAGTATTGGAGTTTCAGCTTTAGCATCAGTCCTTCCAATGAATATTTAGGACTTGATTTCCTTTAGAATTGACTGGTTAGATCTCCTTGCAGTCCAAGGAACTCCTAAGAGTCTTCTCCAATATCACAGTTCAAAAGCATCATCAATTCTTATGCACCTAGCTTTCTTTATACTCCAACTCTCATATCCATACATGACTACTGGAAAAACCAAAGCTTTGACTAGACAGACCTTTGTTGACAAGGTAATGTCGCTGCTTTTTAATATGCTGTCTAGCTTGGTTATAATTTTCCTTCCAAGGAGTAAGCGTCTTTTAATTCCATGTCTGCAGTCACAATCTGCAGTGATTTTAGTGTCAAAAAAAAAAAAAAAGTCTGTCACTGTTTCCCCATCTATTTGCCATGAAATAATGGGACCCGATGCCATGATCTTAGTTGTCTGAATGATGAACTTTAAGCCAACTTTTTCACTTTCCTCTTTTACTTTCATCAAGAAGCTCTTTAGATATTCTTCATTTTCTGTCAAAAGGCTGTTGTCATCTGCATATCTGAGGTTATTGTTATTTCTCCTTGCAAATCTTTATTCCAGCTTGTGCTT
Source organism: Cephalophus harveyi (assembly GCA_006410635.1). Classification (NCBI taxonomy): domain Eukaryota; kingdom Metazoa; phylum Chordata; class Mammalia; order Artiodactyla; family Bovidae; genus Cephalophus; species Cephalophus harveyi. Next base: position 42,247 of record SJYT01033963.1, read on the forward strand.
CTTCCAGGCCAGCGTTTCTCATTATGTACTCTGCATATAAATTAAATAGCAGGGTGACAATATACAGCCTTGATGTTCTTCCCCTATTTGGAACCAGTCTGTTGTTCCATGTCCAGTTCTACCTGTTGCTTCTGACCAGCATACAGATTTTTCAAGAGGCAGATCAGGTGGTCTGGTATTCCCATCCCTTTCAGAATTTTCCACAGTTGGCTGTGGTCCACGGTCAGAGGTTTTGGCATAGTCAATAAAGCAGAAATGGATGTTTTTCTGGAAATCTCTTGCTTTTTTGATGATCCAGCTGATGTTGGCAACTTGATCCTCTGGTTCCTCTGCCTTTTCTAAATCCACTTGAACATCTGGAAGTTCATGGTTCAGATATTGTTGAAGCCTGGCTTGGAGAATTTTGAGGATTACTTCATTAGCATGTGAGATGAGTGCAATGGTGCAGTAGTTTGAGCCTTCTTTGGCAATGCCTTTCTTTGTGATTGGAATGAAAACTGATCTTTTCCAGTCCTGGGACCACTGCTGAGTTTTCCATACTTGCTGGCATATTGAGTGCAGCACTTTCACAGCATCATCTTTCAGGATTTGAAATACCTCAATTTTAATTCCATCAACTTCAAATAGCTTTATTTGTATTGATGCTTCCTAAGGCCCACTTGACCTCACAATCCACAATGTCTGGCTCCAGATAAGTGATCATACTATCGTGATTATCTGGGTTGTGAATATCTTTTTGGTATAGTTCTTCTGTGTGTTCTTAATATCTTTTGCTTCTGTTAGGTCCATATCATTTCTGTCCTTTATTGTGCCCAAGGCAAAGTCAAGGCTATGGTTTTTCCTGTGGTCATGTATGGATGTGAGAGTTGGACTGTGAAGAAGGCTGAGCGCCAAAAAAAAAAAAAAAAAAGGGAAAAGCTTTTAAATAGTCTCTTCCCAAAAAGAATATCAAAATGTTGATGAATAAATTAAAATTTGTTCACCACCATTAGTTTAGAGAAATGCAAATTGTAAACACCATTAGATACCATGCTTTAGCAACTAGAATAACTAAAATTAAAAGCACCGATTCTTCCAAATGTTAGTGTGAATGTAGTAGACCTGTTGGAAACTTCTTATACTGCTGATGCAAGGTTGAACCAGAAAATATTTTGCAGTACCCCCTACTATGTATTAACATATGCATAACTTGTGATACTGAAAGTCAGCTTCTGGATATTTAGCTATTAGAAATCAGGGTTTATGTTCACCAAAAAAGCATATAAATGTTGCTCATAGCACCTTTGTTGTTATAGCCCCAGACTGGAAGCTGGTATATTAATAGTGGTGTATTTATTGAATGAAATTCAGTACACAAATGAAAAAAAAAATAATACTGATATATGTAGCCACTCTCTGTTTAAGCCTTATATTTCTGTAGTGTCCTTCATCACTTATCTCTACCTATCCCTTGACTTCCTACTTTTTCATTTCAACCCCCTATAATGAAAAGGGCGGTTTTTTATTTGATAGCCCTAAAAGGTCTTGTAGGTTTTCACAGGTTAACTTCAGCTTCTTCAGCATCAATGGTTAGGGTATAGATTTGGATTACTGTGATGTTGAATGATTTGCCTTGGAAACAAACCAAGATNACCTATCCCTTGACTTCCTACTTTTTCATTTCAACCCCCTATAATGAAAAGGGCGGTTTTTTATTTGATAGCCCTAAAAGGTCTTGTAGGTTTTCACAGGTTAACTTCAGCTTCTTCAGCATCAATGGTTAGGGTATAGATTTGGATTACTGTGATGTTGAATGATTTGCCTTGGAAACAAACCAAGATCATTCTGTAATTTTTGAGATTGCACCCAAGTACTGTACTCCAAACTTTTTTGTAGGCTATGAGGGCTACTCCATTTATTCTAAGGGATTTTTGCTCACAGTAATAGATATTATGGTCATCTGAATTAAATTCTCCAATTTCCAGATTCACATTATCTTTCTGAAGACAAAAAGAGGCCTAAAAGAAGCCTAATTAAACTTCACAGTTTCCTTATTACATATTTTTTGTGTGTGTGAGAAAGAGACAACAAACTTTTTTGTAGGCTATGAGGGCTACTCCATTTATTCTAAGGGATTTTTGCTCACAGTAATAGATATTATGGTCATCTGAATTAAATTCTCCAATTTCCAGATTCACATTATCTTTCTGAAGACAAAAAGAGGCCTAAAAGAAGCCTAATTAAACTTCACAGTTTCCTTATTACATATTTTTTGTGTGTGTGAGAAAGAGACACCATATTATGAAATCATTTTTCTATATATCTTGGAGTTAACTAAGCCTTAAGTAAACTATCTCCTTATATACTAAAAACAACCCCATGAGAAAACTATTACCATCCTTAGTTTGAAAATGAGAAATAGGTATTTTCACCCTAAGTGCCTGATGGAGAGCCAGCAGCTAGATGGGATCTGAACCAGAATTCCTATCCATGGTATCAGACCACAGATCTCAAGTTTCTATTACGATCCTTACAATGTCACACTGGACTTTACAGCAAAGCAAGCATACATTTTAGCTACTGGCCCTGTATCTTGCATCAAACTGAGACAGGCTGCAATGGTGAGTGTCCATCATCTTATATTTCATTGTCCCTACCAATGATCCCTTTGGTCTCGGTCACTCTCCACTTACTGTGCCTTCGGGGCTAACTGAGCCCTTCTAATAGATCTTTATATTTATTATGATAACCTGTCAATTTTCATTCTGGCATTGCTGAGTTGAGAGCTAGAGAGCTATACTATCCCTTTTTATGAATCTCTTTCTGCTTATATCCATACAATTTATGTGTTGTTTAAAACCTCAAAGGTCAATCTTTTTTCCATCAATTGTTGTTGGTCCCTTGATGTGGTCCCCAGGGTTCAGCTCTGTAGCTAACACGCAAGTGCAGGTGCAAACTCCAGGGCAGGTGAATCCAACGCTCAGCACCATTCTCTTATCAGAACACCCTTCTATTAACTGACTGTTAATAAAATGATTAAGCTTTATTTTCTGATTAACCTTGAATATTTCAATTTCAAGAACATGGTCTCCATCATATGGAAGCTAATACTTGAATAGCCACCCATATGTTTATGTATATATATAGTCAGTTCAGTTTAGTCACTCAGTCCGACTCTTTGCAAACCCATGGACTGCAGCCCATATATATGCATATATATATATATATATATGTATATATAAACTCATTTATTATCCTAATAATTCTTGAGAGTGGTGTTGTCTTCTCAGTTTTCAGTTAGTTACTGGAAGCTCAGATAGAACCTGAGAGGTGATGGGTTGCTTTCTTCAAGAGCTAAAGAATCTTGGGGTAATTGGGAGTCTCTGAAATTTGTCTCCTTTTCTCCACAATAGAGATAATGTTTTCATATGGAGTTTTTGACAGAATTTAGGAAAACATTGTATTCACATGGTGCTTAACATGTTACAATAAAATGGTCATATATCACATGTTTCATATATACTAACCTTGTTATCATTATGATCAATTTAAGTTTATTATCCTAATTATGGCAGAGGAAGACAAAAACTCGGGTGGCACAGACCCTAACCCAAAGTGTATTGTACTGTAATACTCTTTCAGTTCTTCATAAAATGAAAGATCCTCGTATTTTAGACACTGACATTTTAGAGACACTATTAAATGGTACTTTGAAAGCTACATATTTTCAAGTTTCTCTGAAATTAACATCTTGTGATGCATCATTCAATCTGAATTATCCCACAATGAGAACATCCTGAGTCCCTGTGAGTGTTTTCATTAACTTTGTTAATGACCCTACCCCTAAATTTCTATTGAGAATGCAGTCTTGATGAGCAGTGATTTCATTCCAGCCTAATAAAAATGATTCCAGAGGAGGTTGTTAGATTTTAAGGTCATGCAATGACTCTGTATATAACCTACTTTTTGTTTTGTTAACTACAAGTATTTTTGAAAACATATTCTCAACAACACAATCTATTAGTTACTAGCTTTCCTTGAAATTACTATTCAGTCCAATGTGATGAGTCCTTTGAATAATGGGGTCTTATGCTGGTTGTTGTATATTCATGTTTAGCTGCTATCTTTATGAATATCTAGTGAGTTCTATTTATGCCCAATAATGTTCTACACATGGAAGGGTATTTACTGTTCTTTCCTTTGATGTTTCCCTAAGCATTATTTGGAAAATACTAAGACTTCATTAGCTTGAAAAATTATCTTTGCTTAGAGTGACTTAGAGAAAGAAAGTTTCTTCTTACTGCAAATCATTTGGATATTAAATTTTATATTCTTAAAGAGCAAAGAATTTAAATATAGCATGCTAAATAGAGGTCAGAGAGCAGTGGGAAGATATTAAAAAAAAATCAACTCATTTGAAGTCCACAGCACTCAAAGTCAGACTTAACTAATTTGTATTTATCATTCAGAAAATGGATGTAGTCCTAGCACATTGCATTATTCAACATTTTACACCCTGTGCTGCTAATGCTAAATGTTATCAACTTTAGACTGCCACAAAGTTCATGGTGTATATACGTGTATGTGTGTGTTTTAATAACCATTTTTCAACAATTTTAACCAGCTAGTAAAATAATATATTTGGAAATATTTCTCTTCCAAAGCATGATATTTTCATGTTCACTGTAGAGATCTTTTTTTAAGTGGAACAATTGAAAATTTAATGTATTCACTCTAACTAAACAAATAGATAATTTCTTTCCTTTTGGAAAAAAATATACATCATTCATCTTTCTGAGATGGAAAGCTATCTATTGTATTTCTCAAGAATGACCTTTTCCTAAATTCAAGATGTTATGGAATCCTCAAATCTGAATGAGAAATTCCCCACAATCATTTCTCCTGTGAGATAAAATGCAGGAAAAGCAAGGATGAAGTAGGTGAGACCTCAAAAGAGTTGACCTGTCAAAACAATGCTGTTGTCCTAGGACAGATCTGGGCACAGCTGCCAAGGCAGGGACGGGGCCTTTGGTGGGGCATAGCTGCACAACTACCTGGAAAAATGGTATATTATCTTCCTATCCTGCAGGCTCCCAACCTTGAGGGTAAGCAAGAGAATCCTATCTTCCCCCAAGAGTGCATGGCAGAGAAAACACCAAACCTGTAGTGACACCACTCAGCATCAAGAAAAAGAGCTGAGTAATAGCTTTAAAGAGAGACACAGATCTCTAGAATTACAGGTAGGAAAGAGATAGTGATTCCCATGCAACCCTAATAAGCAACATCTCTGCACCTGAAAAAAGCAAGGAAAAGAAGAAACAGACTCACAGATGTAGAAAACAAACTTATGGTTACCAAAGGGGAAAGGCAGGGGAAGGATAAATTAGGAGTTTGGGATTAACAGATATACACTACTATATATAAAGTAAATAAGAAAAAGAGACCTACTGAATAGCAAATGGCACTCTATTCAATATCTTATAATAATATATAATGTAAGAGAATATACAAAATAATATGCATATATATATATGGAAAAGGAAATGTGAACCCTCTCTAGAATTCTTGCCTGGAGAATCCCATGGATAGAGGAGCCTGGCAGGCTACATTCCATGGAGTCGCAAGGTCGGACATAACTTAGCAACTAAATCACCACCCAAATGCATATATCCATGATACATACACACACACAGACACACACACACACACGTTGTTGTTGCTGTTTAGTTGTCCAGTTCTGTCCAACTCTGCAACCCCATGGACGGCAGGACGCAAATCCTCCCTGTCCATACCATCTCCTGGAATTTGCCCAAGTTCATTGCATCAGTGATGCCTATACATATATATGTATAATGGAATCACTTTGCTGTACATATGAAATGGATACAACATTGTAAATCAACTATATTTCAATAAAATTTTATTTAAAAGTAGGAAAATTGAACTTCTCACTCAAAGACATACCTTGCTTTGATTTTGAAAATAGATATGGCATTTCTTAAACTTCAGTGTCATTGAGCAATGCAAACTGTCTATATATTCTAAAAATTCTGCAAATAGAAAATCGAGCTCTTTGCAGATTCTTACTCCCTGCTGCTGCTGCTAAGTCACTTCAGTCGTGTCCGACTCTGTGCGACCCCATAGACGGCAGCCCACCAGGCTCCACTGTCCCTGGGATTCTCCAGGCAAGAACACTGGAGTGGGTTGTCATTTCCTTCTCTAATGCATGAAAGTGAAAAGTGAAAGTGAAGTCGCTCAGTCGTGTCCAACTCTTAGCGACCCCATGGACTGCAGCCTACCAGGCTCCTCCACCCATGGGATTTTCCAGGCAAGAGTACTGGAGTGGGGTGCCATTGCCTTCTCCATCTTACTCCCTATATGCCTTCATATTCACTTCATGTTTCGATTGGGGCCATAATAGGGAAGCATTCCCCATAAAAAAGGAAAACAGAAAACAACTAACAAACAAAAATAATTTTCAGTTGGCAGCATTGCATTTTCAAGGAGTTACGTGGTAGACCATGTTATGGAAAGAATCGTGCTACTATTTGATGTCTATTTGATTTCTCGGATTCAGTCTTTCATTTACTGTTTGATAGCTTCATCTTTCCTTTAAAGTGTCCAGGCATTAAGATATGTTCTGAATTCTTCTAGTTTTAATTTTTAAATTTGCTGAATCTGAGGGCCCTTGGTATTTACTTAAATGTATAATCCAGACTTTTGAATTGTCTGCAATCCTTCAGCACCAGTTCTTCTTGGAAACCCCACTGGGATCCCAGGTGGCAAACCACCCTGTGTTTCTTCATGTTTGTTTCTGTATGGATCCCAGAGACAGATGTAGAACAAACAACAAGTTAACTTGAATAAGCCACATATTTTTTTATCAATAGTTCCTCCCTGTTCTGATGTCAGGCTGGTTTATCTACAGCACGTGCTTGTCCCATTCCACCTGCCGTGCTGGATTGTGAGATTTCCTGCCGGAGACTGTGGGCAGCAGCCCCTTACTTGCCTCAAGCCTAGAGGAGATATTTCTCCCAGGATAGGAGTGGTAATTCCCAGATCTCCTGAGTGTCTCTCCCACTCATCTCCCATGTCTAGCTTTAACTGTACAACTACTTTACATCCCCTCTACCTGTCTATTACCTGGAAGTTCACTATTCTTACTTTCAACATGTTATTATTCATCTCTTTAAATGTAAGCCACAGGAAGCCACCACAATTATAGGGAATATTCCTCATTCATTGAAGCATAAATTATCAGTGATTCTACTGAGAATTTTTACATCTATTTTAAGTGAAAATGATTCAGAATTCTCTTCTTAGGAATTTTCTCTGTCTTTTCAGGTTAGAGACATAGAAGCCTCATAAATGAGCTAAGAAGCTTTGTATCTTTTTTTGGATATTGTTTGTTTTATTACAAAATATAGCTAAGAAATGATCTATTATTTGAAACTTTGCTTGGAAAACTCTTTGAGCCTGACACACTTTCCCAAGGAGAAAACCACTGGCTAATTTTCGCATTTGTCTATAGTTAAGGCACTATTCAAATTATCTGCTTTTTTGAGGTTCAAGTTACATAATTATTCTTTTTACTAATATTTTCACATTTTTTGGACTGATGTGTATTTGCAGTACATTTTCAGTGCATTTCTTGCCTGTACTCAGTAATTTTCTCATTTATATTTTTTAATAGATAATTTCAGGTTTACTTTCCTTTCTCTGACACAATCAGTTTTTTATTCAAAGTGTATCTATGTGAAGTTAAATGGACCTTTGGAAACAGTACTATGAACAAAGCTAGTGGAGGTGACAGAATTCCAGCAGAGCTTTCTCAAATCTTAAAAGATGATGCTGTTAAAGTGCTGGATTCAATATGCCAGCAAATTTGGAAAACTCAGCAGTTGCCACAAGACTGGAAAGTATTAGTTTTCATTCCACTCCCAAAGAAAGACAACACCAAAAAATGTTCAAACTACTGCACAATTGTGCTCAGTTCACTTGCTAGCAAGATAATGCTCAAAATCTTTCAAGCCTGGCTTCAACAGTAAATGAGCAAAGAACTTCCAGATGTATAAGCTGAAATTAGAAAATGCAGAGGAATCAGAGATCAAATTGCCAACATCCATTGGCTCATAGAAAAAGAAAGGGAATTCCAGAAAAACATCTGTTTCATTGACTACACTAAAGCCTTTAACTGTGTGGATCACAACCATCTGTGAAAAATCCTTAAAGAGATGGGATTACCAGATCACCTTATCTGTCTCCTGAGAAACCTGTATGCAGGCCAAAAATAAACAGAACCAGACATGAAATCACTGACTAGTTCAAAATTGGGAAAGGAATACATCAAAGCTGTATATTGTCATACTGCTTATTTAACTTATATGCAGAGTACATCTGATGAAATGCCAGGCTGAATGAAACACAAGCTAGAATTAAGCTTTCTGGGAGAATTATCAATAACCTCAGATATGCAGATGACACCACCCTAATGGCAGAAAGCCAAGAGAAACTAAAGAGCCCCTTGATGAAAGTGAAAGAGGAGAGTGAAAAAGCTGGCTTAAAACTCAACATTCAAAAAATAAAGATCATGTCATCTGGTCCTATCATTTCAAGGCAAATAGATGGAGAAACAAGGGAAACAGTGACAGAATTTATTTTCTTTGGCTCCAAAATCACTGCAGATGATGACTGTAGCCATGAAATCAAAAGATGCTTGCTCCTTGGAAGAAAAGCTATGGCAATTCTAGACAGCATATTAAAAAGCAGAGACATCACTTTGCTGACAAAGGTGCATATGTTCAAAGGCATAGTTTTTATGGTAGTCATGTACAGATTTAAGAGTTGGACCATAATGAAGGCTGAATATCAAAGGATTGATGCTTTTGAAATGTGGTGCTGGAGAAAATCTTGAGAGTCTCTTGAACTGCGAAGAGATCAAGCCAATCAATCATAAAAGAAATCAACCTTGAATGTCCATAGGAAGGACTAATGCTGAGGTTGAAGCTTCAGTGTTTTTATCACCTGATGTGAAGAGAAAGAACTCATTGGAAAGGACTCTGATGCTGGGAATGATTGAGGACAGGAGGAAAAGGGAGGGGGGACAGAGGATGAGACGGTTGGGTGGCATCATTGACTCAATGGGCATGAGTTTGATCAAACTTCAAGAAATAGTGAAGGGCGTGGAAGTCTGGCATGTTACAGTCCAAGGAGTAGCTGACTTAGACAAGACTGAGTGACTGAACAGCAAATATTTTCCTTAAATGTATTTTTCCTTAAAACTTGCTATCCGATTTTAAAACAATGTTGAAAGTAAATACCACATAAAAGTATGGAAATCATAACAAAAATACTCTCTTTAATGTATATGCAAACCTGTATTTATTTTTAATATGTTAATCTGTCTTTTCTTGAAGAGTTATGTTAATGCTACTCCTTCTGATTAATGATTTGCCAAATTCTCATTTTCTTTCTAGTGTTTTTGTATGTGTGATTTGAAACTCTGGCATTGAAAGTATTAAGAGTCTTGATTCTTGGATTCTTGTCATCTTGGAGAAAAAAAATTTGTCAATATTAAATATATTTTCCTTTCCTTTTAAACTTGAGATATATTTTGTCTACATTAAATTATGTCTATGCTCCTCTTGTCAACATGTGCCTTTCATAGATCATTTTTATTCCTCTACTTTTAACCATTTTATGTGATTTATACATCTAGTTAGATTTTATTTTTATCAGTATCATGGATATGCTTTAAGAGGCACAGCTAATTAACTAACAACTTTCCTGATATTAAATATTGTATATGTTTTATTTTATCATGTATTTTCTCCTTTGTTTTCTGATGTTTTGAATTCAAAACCACATAGAACTGATGCTCCCAATCCCACCCAACATGTGTATGCTAGTATGCATAATTGAAAAAGACTCTGAAGCTGGGAAAGATTGGAGGCAAAAGGAGAAGGGTGAGGCAGAGAATAAGATGGTTAGATAGCATCACTGACTCAAAGCATATAAATTGGAGCAAACCCTGTGAAATAGTTGAGGGCAGAGGAGCCTGGCATGCTGTAGTCCTTGGGGTCACAAAGTCAGACATGACTTAGCCACGGAGCAACAACATATCTCAATCACCGGGCTTCCCTGATGACTCAGAAGTAGAGGGTCTGCTTGCCAATGCAGGATGTGGGTTAGATCCCTGAGGAGGGAACATCCCTTGGAGAAGGATATGGTGACCCATTCCAGTATTTTTGCCTGGGAAATTCCATGGACAGAGGAGAATGGTCAGCAGTCCTTGAGGCTGCAAAAGAGTTGGACATGACTTAGCAACTAAACAACAAACAACATGCCCCAGTCACTAGTTGCACACAGAGGTAGAGATATAGGTATATATTTCATATGCTTTTTTACTCTAAAGTTTATTTCTTCAGGAAGATATTTTATCTATGTTATGTATAATTTATGTTATGTAGCATCTTTGTTCTATGTAAACTAATTAGCAACAATAATATTATCAATAATAATAATTATTATTATTATAAATTGGCTTTGTCCTGTATTGATTTATCTATTTGGTTACATAGTTCATCTCTCCCCACCCCCAGCCCCCAAGAGGTGACCCCAAGGGTACCCTCCAGCCCGCGACAGGGAAGCACATCGCTGGTTTTACCCTGCACACCCTCCACTCTCACCACTGTCTCTTATACACATCTAGATGTGTATAAGAGACAGGATATATAGATAGACATAAATTAAATTTGTAATGTGTAATTTTTACTTTTAATTTTTGTTCAGATAATTTCTTTAAATATATGTAACTTTTCAAGATATATAGTCTAATCATAGCAGAGTTTTCTTCTAAATTGTTCATCAAATCTGTTCCTTCAGGTGTTAGTTCTTCTCTATATTAAGTTTCCTCAATTTTATATTTAAAGATCACCATTTCATCTATTGTCATTTCACTTGTCTTTTCCCCAGTATTTATCATAGGGATGTAAAGAAGTTACAATGATTTCGTATTTGCTGGGTTGGCAAGCATTCTGCTCCTATCAGAGAGTAGATATGAACACGTCTTTGCAGACCTGTGCCTTTATATTGTACCCACCACTTCAGCATGGAGACAAAAGCCACTGGGTAGCATCAGTGGATGAAGAGGCTAACAGGCTTCAGTATTGTAAATTGATTTTCTAACTCCAAAATTATCTCAATGTAACTTAAGCATCTTTTAATTATCTGAGCTTACTGCTCCTTGATTTCACTCCTGTAATTGAAAGATTTTGTTCTACATGTGTTTTTCTCTATAAGTACTTTTGTGTTGTTACTGTTTTCTCTTTAGGTTTAACATCTTTTTTTTTTTTTTTTTTTTTTACTTTAGGAAACTTCCAATCCACCACACAATTTTTTAAAACATGGATAATAGTCAAGAATGTTTGAATATCTTGCTGATTTATAGAATTAAAACTAAATGTGAAATTTGAAAAATCCCCATATAATATTGAGAAAAGGAACAATGTCCTTCATAACTGACTTAAGGGTATTTATTAGTATGCTGCTTTCTGAAAATAATGTCATCAGGTATGCTTATTTTGAGAATAACATTAAATAATTCTCAGTGTGTGTCTGCTCACTTGTGTACCACCCTTCGCGACACCATGGACTGTAGCCTGACAGGTTCCTCTGTCCATGGGTTTTTAGGCAAAAATACTGGAGTCAGTGGCCATTTCTTCCTCCAGGGGATCTTCCTGATCCAATGATCAAATCTGTATCTCCTGTTTCTCCTGCATTGACAAGAAGATTTTTTACCCACTGGGACTTCAGAGAAGCCCAATAATTCTAAAAGTAATCTCAAATGTCAACATCTTTGAAAAACTTCCATTGAATGGAATCAATACGATGTTATCGATCTTTCTGAAAAATACAAATGATGAATTAATGGAGAATTACAAATAATCTTGAAATAAACATCCTTGAAGACTTTGGAAAAGGAACAATAAAGACATGGTGGAGTCCATTCTTAAAAGGACAAGGATGTGTTAACACTGTTAGGGTTTCTAGGTGGCACAGAGGTAAAGAATCCGCTTGCCAATTCAGGTGATCCAGGAGACTTGAGTTGGATCCCTGGGCCAGGAAGTTTCCCTGGAAAAGGAAATGACAACCCATTCCAGTATTCTTTCATGGAAAACTCCAGGGACAAAGCAGCCTGGTGGGCTACAGTCCATGGGTCACAAAGAATCGGACATGTTAACACCGTTACTTAAAGTCAGAAAAATGTTATTGTCTAGAATACTAAGGATAACTGATTTTTCATAAAATGGAACATATTTTAGCCTAATAGTATCTATGTCTAGCCATCTTGTTAGACCTTAACTGTTAGGGAGACATGCCTGCAGAAATGGTCTTTTCAATGATACCAGCTTGGATTTTACTGATAGGTTCTATCAAGCCAAGGTTTCTTTCCCCTTCTGAAAATATGAGCTTTTAAGAAGAAGGCAGAATTGAGATACAGATGAGACTGTGAGAGTGTGAGAGTTACGCTGTACTCAGTAAGCATCACTTCATAGGCTGATTATTCATTAATGTAACTATTCAGTCACTCAGTAAATATGTGTTGAACACTTACAGTGATATAGAGACTTACTATATGGAGCTCTGGATATATACATTTTTAAAGTGAATAAGCCACAAATTTCTGACAGAGTAGACAATGGACACATAGTTTAAAAAGTGTGATAAATGTAACTGGGGCCATGGAGGAGCCACCTTTCACAAGATAATGGATGGAGGCAAACAGCAATCTCAGTTGTAGACCCATGATGTGGACAGATAATAAATATTCCAACTGCAGGTCAAAGAAGTGATTTTTTTAAAAGAAAAATTTTGAAATTCAAAGTATTTTCTATGTGAACTGATGAACCACCTGTTCTGTCTTACTGAATCTCCTATCCACAAATACAGCCATGATAAAATAATGCATTTCCACAAATGGAAGAGCACACTACTATCAAGATTGAGATGGATAAACTTCAGTGTTAATCTCCCCTAGACAGCAGTCCTGTAAATTCAGAAAAAAAAAAAAAAATCCCCATCAATTTAAATAAAAAAGAAAATATCTAAGTTTTTACTTTCATATGCTTTATTTAGTCCAATTTGATTACATGTATTTCTCAATATCAATTTACAAGGTCAGTTCTCATTCCAATCCCAAAGAAGGGCAAAGCTAAAGAACGCTCAAACTACTGTGCAATTGTGCTCATTTGACATGATAGCAAGATTAGGCTCAAAACTTCCAGATGTACAAGAGGGTTTAGAAAAGGCAGAAGAAACAGAGATCAAATTGCTAACAGTTTCTGGACCATGGGGAAAGCAAGGGAATTCCAGAAAAACATCTACTTCTTCACTGGCTACACTAAAGCCTTTGATCGTGTGGCTCACAACAGAATGTGGAAAATTTTTAGAGATGAGATTACCAGACCACTTTACCTGCCTCCTGAGAAACCTGTTTGTGGGTCAAGATGCAACAGTTAGAACTTTACATAGAACAACTGACTGGTTCAAAATTAGGAAAGGAGTATGACAAAGCTGTATATTGTCACCCTGTTGATTTAATTTATATGCAGAATGCTGCTGCTTAGTTAGTCATGTCCAACTCTTTGTGAACTCATGGACTATAGTCCACCAATATCTCTGTCCACTCAATCCAGCATTCTTGCCTGGAGAATCCCAGGGATGGAGGAACCTGATGGGCTGCCATTTATAGGGTCCCACAGAGTCAGAAATGCCTGAAGCTACTTAGCAACAGCAGCAGCATCCTCTGTCCATGGGATTCTCATCGCAAGAATACTGGAGTGGGCTGCCATTCCTTTCTCTAATGGATCTTCCCAACCCAGGAATCAAACTCAGGTCTTCCACACTGTAGGCAAATTCCTTACCATCTGAGCCACCAGGGAAGCCCATACATCATGCCAAATGCCAGGCTGCATGAGCCACAAGTTTGAACAAGAATGCCAGGAGAAATATCAACAACCTCAGATATGCAAATGATACCACTCTGATGGCAGAAAGTGAAGATGGACTAAAGAACCTCTTAATGAGTGTGAAAGAGTGAAAAAGATAACTTAAAACTCCACATTCAAAAAACTAAGATCTTGGCATCCAGTTCCATCACTTCATGGCAAAAAGAAGGGGGAAAAGTGGAAACAGCAACAGATTTTATTTTCTTGGGTTTCAAAGTCACGGCAGATGGTGACTGTAGCCATGAAATTAAATGATGCATTCTCCTTGGAAGGAAAGCTATGACAAACCTAGACTGAATATTAAAAAGCAGAGACATCACTTTGCTGACAAAAGTCCTTATACTTAAATTTATGGTTTTCTGAGTAGTCACATACAGAGGTGAGTGTTGGATCATAAAGAATGCTGAGCATCAAAGAATTCATATTTTTGAATTATGGAGCTAGAGAAGACTCTTAAGAGCCCCTTGGACTGCAAGGAGATCAAGCCAGACCATCCTGAAGGAAATCAACCCCGAATACTCATTGAAAAGACTGATGCTGAAACTGAAGCTCTAATATTTGGCTACCGGATGCCAATAAACAGCTCACTGGAAAAACCCTGATGCTGGGAAAGATCGAAGGAAAATGAAGAGGGGAGCAGCACAGGATGAGAAGGTTAGGGAGCATCATCGCATCAGTGGGCATGCCTTTGAGCAAACTCTGGAAGATAGTGGAGGACAGAGGAGACTGACATGCATGCAAAGGATCAGACCCGACTTAGTGACTGAACAAAAACAACAGTAGTTTTCAATATGCTATAAATATCATGGACTAACTATATTATATATATACTATATATAGTAATACTATATATAGTAAATATATATATAATATATATAATGCATAACATATATGAAGAAGATTAAAATTTTCACCTCAGATTACATAACTACACCTCAATCAGCCACACAAAAGCAAAATAATAACAAAATATGACTCTATTGGAACAGAGTAAATAGGTACTTATAATAAAATGTAATAGAAATTTATGGCACATAGATAATATGGTTCTATCTGTCTATTTCTACAATATCCATTCTGCAATGTTCCTCTCCACCAACCAATACACAGGATTAATCCATCAACCTTAAATTCTCCAAGCCATAGCTCATCAAAATTTGGCAGAATATTCTACATTATTATGTACACAACTATGCCTTCTCACTGATTAAATGAAAAGGATGAAAAGTGCCTAATGTATATTTACTCTTTTTGCCATTTGAATATTTTTTCAGTTTTATTTATTTATTTACAATAGTGTATTTGTTTTGCCATACATTGACATGAATACAACATGGATGCAAATGTGTTCCCTATCCTGAACACTCCTCCCAACTCCTTCCCCATTGCATCCCTCTGGGTCATCCCAGTGCACCAGTCCCAAGCACCCTGTATCATGCATCGAACCTGGACTGGCAATTCGCTTCACATATGATAATTTTTCTTCCAAATCATCTCACCCTCTACCTCACCCACAGAGTCCAACAGACTGTTCTATACACCTGTGTCTCTTTTGTTTTCTCACATACAGGGTTATTGTTACCATCTTTCTAAATTCCATATATATGTGTTAGTATATGTATCGGTGTTTTTCTTTCTGGCTTACTTCACTCTGTATAATAGGCTCCAGTTTCATCCACCTCATTAGTACTGATTCAAATGTATTATTTTTAATGGCTGAGTAATACTCCATTGTGTATATGTACCACAGCTTTCTTATCCACTCATCTGCTAATGGACATCTAGGTTGTTTCCATGTCCTGGCTATTATAAAGAATGTTGTGATGAACACTGGGGTACACATGTCTCTTTCAATTCTGGTTTCCTCAGTGTGTATGCCCAGCAGTGGGATTGCTGGTTCATATGATAGTACTATTTCTAGTTTTTTAAGAAATATCCACACTGTTCTCTATAGTGGCTGTACTTGTTTGCATTCCCACCAACAGTGTAAGAGGGTTCCCTTTTCTCCACACCCTCTCCAGCATTTATTGCATGTAGACTTTTAAATAGCAGCCATTCTGACTGGCATAAAATGGTACCTTATTGTGGTTTTGATTTGCATTTCTTGATTCATAGAGTCGCAAAGAGTCAGACATGACTGAGTGACTGAACTGAACTGAACTGAATAATGAGTGATGTTGAGCATCTTTTCATGTGTTTGTTAGCCATCTGTATGTCTTCTTTGGAGAAATGTCTATTTAGTTCTTTGGCCCATTTTTTGACTGGGTCATTTATTTTTTTCTGGATTTGAGCTCCATAAGTTGCTTGTATATTTTTGAGATTAGTTCTTTGTCAGTTGCTTCATTTACTATTATTTTCTCCCATTCTGTAGGTTGTCTTTTCACCTTGCTTATAAATTCCTTTGTTGTGCAGAAGCTTTTAATTTTAATTAGATCCCATTTGTTTATTTTTGCTTTTATTTCCAATATTCTGGGAGGTGAGTCAAAGAGGATCCTGCTGTGGTTTAGGTTGGAGAGTGCTTTGCCTATGTTTTCCTCTAGGAGTTTTATAGTTTCTGGTCTACTCCCATTCTGTAGGTTGTCTTTTCACCTTGCTTATAAATTCCTTTGTTGTGCAGAAGCTTTTAATTTTAATTAGATCCCATTTGTTTATTTTTGCTTTTATTTCCAATATTCTGGGAGGTGAGTCAAAGAGGATCCTGCTGTGGTTTAGGTTGGAGAGTGTTTTGCCTATGTTTTCCTCTAGGAGTTTTATAGTTTCTGGTCTTACATTTAGATCTTTAATCCATCTTGAGTTTATTTTTCTGTATGGTGTTAGAAAGTGTTCTAGTTTCATTCTTTTACAAGTGGTTGACCAGTTTTCCCAGCACCACTTGTTAAAGAGATTGTCTTTTCTCCATTGTATATTTATGCCTACTTTGTAAAAGATAAGGTGCCCATAAGTGTGTTGATTTATCTCTGGGCTTTCTATTTTGTTCCATTGATTTATATGTCTGTCTTTGTGTTAGTACCATATTTCCATACAAATTGTGAAATTATTTGTTCTAGTTCTCTGAAAATTACTGCTGGTAGCTTGATAGGGATTGCATTGAATCTATAGATTGCTTTGGGTAGTATACTCATTTTGACTATATTGATTCTTCTGATCCATGAACACAATATATTTCTCCATCTATTTATGTCCTCTTTGATTTCTTTCACTAGTGTTTTATAGTTTTCTATATATAGGTCTTTTGTTTCTTTAGGTAGATATACTCCTAACTATTTTATTCTTTCATTGCAATGGTGAATGGAATTGTTTCCTTAATTTCTCTTCCTGTTTTCTCATTGTTAATGTTAAAAAGATCATACATCATGAACAAGTGGGCTTTATCCCAGGGATGCAAGGATTCTTCAATATCCACAAATCAATCAATGTAATACACCACATTAATAAACTGAAAAATAAAAAACATGTGATTATCTCAATAGATGCAGAGAAAGTTTTTGACAACATCCATTCGTGATAAAAACCCTCCAGAAGGCAAGAATAGAAGGAACGTACCTCAACATAATAAACACTATATATGACAAACCCACAGCAAATATTATCCTCAATGGTGAAAAACTGAAAGCATTTCCCCTAAAATCAGGAACAAGACAAGGGTGCCCACTCTCACCACTACTATTCAACATAGTTTTGGAAGTTTTGGCCACAGCAATCAGAGCAGATAAAGAAATAAAAGGAATCCAAATTGGAAAAGAAGTAAAACTCTCACTGTTTGCAGATGATATGATCCTCTACATAGAAAACCCTAAAGACTCCACCAGAAAGTTACTAGAGCTAATCAAGTATATAGTAAAGTTGCAGGATATAAAATCAACACACAGAAATCCCTTACATTCCTATACACTAACAATGAGAAAACAGAAAGAGAAGTTAAGGAATAACTTATTTTTGAAATATGGTCGTGTTTTTTTTTTTTTTCTGTTTTAAACACAAACAGAAACTGAATAAATTATAACCAAATGTACTAGTAGAATGGATAATTCAACTGCTTGATATTCCTAAAATGGAAATGTTTTTAAATGCATATTCTTATGGAATGGAATGGAATGGACTACTAAGGAATAATGTTAATAAACAAATAATTATTACATATAGCAACATTAATGACTCTCATAAACTTTAAGCAGAATGTCAAAGAAGTCAGATCAAAAAGAAAAAGAAAAAAAAATCCTATTAAAAGTCAAATAAGCACAATTAAAATATATTTTAGAAATTAGTAAAGTGGGCACCATTATAGGTACTGACCTAATGGGTGAACAAAGAAATTTCATAAAGTGGTAACCTTCGGCGTCTTCATTTGGAAAATAAATACATATTTATATATTGTGTGAAAATCAGTAGGCTGCAAGCTTGCATGCTGTATTTCAATTAAATAGTTCTTTAAAAAATTATGCTACTATAAAGAAAAGACTGATGTGTGACACAAAAATGACCACTAGAATCATTACAGATTTATCAACCACAACAGCTGCCTGTGGCAATGAAAAGAAAACCTGCAAGACTAGGAAAATCCATAGCTTTTTCCATGGAGGAAAAATCCATCCCCCCAAAAATTAAAATCCCATATAATTCCAGAGCCAGCTAAAGAATCATCCAGAGTACTATTTGTAAAGAATTATGTAAATAGTAAGAAAATTTATATCCCTATGAATATACTGAAAGAAATAGTAAAGAACATAATTCTCAAAAATAGTTAAAAGAGAAAGGGAAATAAAAAAAGAACCGTGAGCAAACCAGTCACTACTGAGTGATAGATCTAAGAATGTGTTGTATATATCAGAAGTTATACAAAATTTGGAAATTTTAAACATAGTACATGAGGATTAGTCAAAAGTAATGTGGAGAAGGAGAAGAAGGAATTCTGGCACAACTTACTAAGAGCCTCCTGTTGCTTTGAGAAAATAATAATATCGATTAAGTCTGTGTTAAATGAGTTGCATTATTTATCATTTGTCAGATACAAGGAGAGCTTATTAATAGAAAGGAACACATGTTAAACCAAGAAAGAGAAAATAAAAATATAAAAACAAAATATTATGGACTACATTGTATCTCCTCAAAATTCGCATGCTGAAGATTTACCCCTAATGTTGTGGCATTTGGATATGGAGTCTTTGGGAGGTAAGTGGGATTAGAGTAGGTCATGAGGGTGGAGATCTCATGATGAAATTTGTGACTTTATAAGGTAAGGAAGAGAGAGGAAGACATCTCTTTCTTTCCTCATATAAGGCATAACAAGAAAGTGACCCACAAAACAGGAAGAGGCCTTCTAAGAAGTGATAAAAAAAAAAGCCTGTGTTTCAGCCCCCTGCTCTATGATTCTCTATTACAGCAGAGTAACAGACATTATTCTAACATGAAGCAAGTTATGAATCAAAGATTTATAAAGAAAGAACAAAGTCAATAGGAAACACAAATTAAAATTATAGAATTGTCTTTTTTGTTGTTGTTGTTGTTCAGTAGCTCAATAGTGTCTGACTCTTTGCGACTATGGAGTCTTTGGGAGGTAAGTGGGATTAGAGTAGGTCATGAGGGTGGAGATCTCATGATGAAATTTGTGACTTTATAAGATAAGGAAGAGAGAGGAAGACATCTCTTTCTTTCCTCATATAAAGCATAACAAGAAAGTGACCCACAAAACAGGAAGAGGCCTTCTAAGAAGTGATAAAAAAAAAAAAGCCTGTGTTTCAGCCCCCTGCTCTATGATTCTGTATTACAGCAGAGTAACAGACATTATTCTAACATGAAGCAAGTCATGAATCAAAGATTTATAAAGAAAGAACAAAGTCAATAGGAAACACAAATTAAAATTATAAAATTGTCTTTTTTGTTGTTGTTGTTGTTCAGTAGCTCAATAGTGTCTGACTCTTTGCGAACCCATGGATTGCAGCATTCCAAGATTCCCTGTCCTTCACTATCTCCTGGAGTTTGTTCAAACCTGTGTCATTGAGTCGGTGATATTATCCAATGATCTCATCCTCTGTTTTCCCCTTCTCCGGCATTCAATCTTTCCCAGCATCAGGGTCCTTTCTAATGAGTCTGCTTTTTGCATCAGATGGTCAAAGTATTGGAGCTTTCAGCTTAAGCATCAGTCTTTCCAATAAATATTCAAAATTGATTTCCTTTAGGATTGACTGGCTTGATCTCCTTGTAGTCCAAAGGACTCTCAAGAATCTTTTCCAGAACCATGGTTTGAAAGCATCAGTTCTTCAATGCTCAGCCTTCTTTATGGTCCAATTCTCACAAGCATACATGACTATTAGAAAAACAAGAGCATTGACTATACATACTTGGTCAGCAAAGCAACGTTTCTGCTTGTTAATATGCTGTCTAGTTCATCATAGTTTTTTGTTTTTTTTTTCCCCAAGGAGCAAGTGTCTCTTATTTTCATGGCTGCAGTCACCATCTATACTGATATTGGAGCCCAAGGAAAGAAAGTCTGTCTCTGTTTTCATTGTCTGTCCATCCATTTGTCATGAAAGGATGGAGCCAGATGCTATTATCTTCATTTTTTGAATGTTGAGTTTTAAGCCAGCTTTTTGACTCTCTTCTTTCAACTTCATCAAGAGGATTTTTAGCTCCTCATAACTTTCAGCCATTAGGGTGGTGTAATCTGCATATCTGAAATTATTGATATTTCTCTCCACAATTTTGATTCCAGCTTGTGATTTATCCAGCCCAGCATTTCACATGATGTACTCTACATATAAGTTAAATAATCAGGGTAACAATATACAGCCTTGATGTACTCCTTTCCCAAATATGAATCAGTCTCCTATTCCATGTCTAGTTCTACCTGTTACTTCTTGACCTGCATACAGATTTCTCAGGAGGCAAGTAAGGTGGTCTGGTAGGTATATCTCTTAAAGAATTTTCCATAGTCTGTTGTGGTCCACACAATCAAAGGCTTTAGTATAGTCAGTGAAGCAGATGCAGATGTTTTTCTGGAATTATCTTGTTTTTTCTAAGATTCAACAGATGTTGGCAATTTGATCTCTGGCTCCTTAACCTTTTCTAAATCCAACTTGAAATCCAAAAGTTCTCAGTTCACACACTTTTGAGGCCTAGCTTGAAGGATTTTGAGCATTAGCTTACTAGCATGTGAAATGAGTGCAATCGGATAGAAGTTTGAACATTCTTTGGCATTACCCTTCTAAAAAATCCTCCTGCAATGTGGGAGACCCCAGTTCGAATCCTGAGTTGGGAAGTTTCTCTGGAGAAGGGATAGACAGCCCACTCCAGTATTTTTGGGCTTACCTGGTGGCTCAGATGGTAAAAAATCCACCTGCACTATGGGAGACCTGGGTTCAGTCCCTGGGTTGGGAACATACCCAGGAGGAGGGCATGGCAACCCACTCCTGTATTCTTGCCTGGAGAATCTTCATGAACAAAGGAACCTGGTGGGCGACAGTTCATGGGATCACAAAGAGTCAGACACAGCTGAGCAACTAAGCACACACACATAGCACAAGATGAAAACTGATCTTTTCCAGTCCTGTCCCAGTGCTGAGTTTTCCAAATTTGCTGGCATATTCAGTGTAGCCCTTTAACATCATCATCTTTTAGGATTAAAGTTGATCAGCTGGAATTCCAGCATCTCCATTAGCTTTGTTCACAGTAATGCTTCATAAGGTCCTCTTGACTTCTGTGTATTCTTGCTACCTCTTCTTAATCTCTTCTGCTTCTGTTAGGTCCATACTGCTTCTGTCCTTTATTGTGCCCATCTTTACTTGAAAAGTTCCCTTGGTATCTCTAATTTTCTTGAAGAGGTATCTGTCTTTCCCATTCTATTTTTTCCCTCTATTTTTTTGCATTGTTCACTTAAGAAGACATCCTTATCTCTCCTTGCTATTCTTTTGAACTCTGCATTCAGGTGGGTATAGTTTTCCTTTTTCCTTTGCCTTTCACTTTTCTTTGAGGAAGCATGTGTATTTATCTTTTCCTGTGAGAACACCAAAGTTGCAAGAAGATGCCAAACAACCATCGACAGAACATTGAAAGCCACCAGAAAAAGATATCCATGTTCAAGGGTAAAAAGAAGCCACAGCAAAATAGTAGGAGGAGTGCAATTATGTTTAAAATCAAACTTCATAGAGACATCAAAATGGCACAAACAAAGCTTGTGTGCACCAGGACCCAGTAAAGGAACAATGACCTCCAAAAGAACTGTCTTAGTCACACAAATTGTTAATTTTGAAAATATGTATTTGAGAACAGAGATGATCAGACAGGACAAATAAAACCTGAAGCAAATCTAGCACAGAAGGATTGCAAGTGCTAGAAAAATATAGTATACAAAATAAATACAAACCAAAAGAAAAATGCATAGCAATACTACATCTGAGAAAATATATGCTGAAAATATCTGAGAAAATAATATTTGATCTGTAGCTCTACTAAACATATTACTTAATAATTAAAATTCAGTCTATTAATTATATATATATAATGTACTAAATCAAATGCACCTAAATCATAGTCTAAAAATATGAAAATTTAGAGTGAAACAATTGCATAGTGAGTGTGAAAGATCTCCAAAAATAAAAGAAGAATTTTATATTGCGCTGGTATAAATGAATAAATCAAATAACTAAAAAGTTGAGTTCTACAGTCAGTATCTAT
>SJYT01033963.1:70252-82826 GCA_006410635.1 Cephalophus harveyi
CAGGTTCCTCTGTCCATGGGATTTTTCAGATAAAATCACTGAAGTTGGTTTCCATGCTCTCCTCCAGGGGATCTTCCCAAACCAGGGTTTGAACCCAGATCTCCGGCATTACAGGCAGATTCCCATCTGAGCCACCAGGGAAGCCCAAGGACACTGGAGTAGTACCCCTTCTCCAGGGGATCTTCCCAACCTAGGAATTGAGCAAGGGTCTCCTGCAAGGCAGTGGATTCTCTACCAGCTGAGTTACCAGGGAAACCCATTATTATATACATATATGTCTATTCAAAGGAGATATTTTTAAACAGTAAGCAATGCATTATTTACTGCAATAAATCCTTACAAATACATTTTCCCTTACAGATCACTTATTGTTGGTATAAAACATATCCAGTTATATTTTTATTTCTTTAAATTTATTATATAAAATCAGACTGGTTTACAAAAGCATTTGCTGTGCTGATTTCTTTTGAGAGCCTACTTGGTTCTTCCACATTTTACTGACTATAAAACTCCTGAGCTGATATATTCTTTTCTCTAAGCACGTCTTTTTTGCCCTTGGATTCTTTCCAGCAGGTAATGCATTATGTTAGTTTCCAGGGTCAAGTTGTTGCCTACAGAAAAAAATAATTCATAGCACTTGCAACAATCATACCAAGTCCAAAGTCACTGTTTAAATTACTGTTTAAGCTGCACAAGCTCAACTTTCTGTGTATGAGTGGCGTTTCTGGATAGGAGACTCAAAGTGACAACAATACCCAGAGTATCAACAAATAAGGTGATATAGAACTAGGCAGGTATGGTAAATGTGGTCCCAGGAACATGAACTTTCTGGAAATAAAAGAAATAAGCACTCTATGAAGTTTAGATTTCCTACAACAAAGGATATATTGTCTTTGTCATTGTTTTTTTTTAATGACAATGTTGCATTTTATAGATAGTAAAAGATATTTTTTCTGGCCCTGACATTTTTTAAGTTAGCTTAACAATAATGGTAACTGGCAGGACAGAGAGTGTGACTTGAACTTGGGTCACAGCTCTCCTGCCCTTTGTTTGGCTTTGTATACACACACGCATCTCAGGCCCAGCTTCTATCTCATAAACTTGAAATTGTGGATGGTGAACATATGATTGTTATTGTTCTTTTGAGATTTAATTGCATATGATTCTCCCACACTCTAATACTTAATTCAATGAATGTAAATGAGAAGCAGATAGTAACGAGATATGGCTAAACATCTTTTAATCTTTCTACAGTAGTGGTCTTCAAACTTGCTCATTAAAACAGTTCAGAATACATTTTAACCTACTGTCTGTATAAACACACACAGTTATTCTACCATTTGTATGTATTTACATGTGTATATGATCACACGGACCACAGCCTTGTCTAACTCAATGAAACTAAGCCATGCCAAGACGGGTGGATGATGGTGGAGAGGTCTGACAGATTGTGGTCCATTGGAAAAGGGAATGGCAAACCATTTCAGCATTCTTGCCTTGAGAACCCCATGAACACTACGAAAAGGCAAAATATTAGGATACTGAAAGAGGAACTCCCCAGGTCGGTAGGTGCCCAGTATGCTACTGGAGATCAGTGGAGAAATAACTCCAGAAAGAATGAAGGAATGGAGCCAAAGGAAAAACAATACCCAGCTGTGGATGTGACTGGTGATAGAAGCAAGGTCTGATGCTGTAAAGAGCAATATTGCATACGAACCTGGAATGTTAGGTCCATGAATCAAGGCAAATTGGAAGTGGTCGAACAGGAGATGGCAAGAGTGAACATCGACATTCTAAGAATCAATGAACTAAAATGGGCTGGAATGGGTGAATTTAACTCAAATAATCATTATATCTACTACTGTGGACAGGAATCCCTTAGAAGAAATGGAGTAGCCATCATGGTCAACAAGAATCCGAAATGCAGTACTTGGATGCAATCTCTAAAACGACAGAATGATCTCTGTTCATTTCCAAGGCAAACCATTCAATATCACAGTTATCCAAGAGGCTGGAATGGGTGAATTTAACTCAAATAATCATTATATCTACTACTGTGGACAGGAATCCCTTAGAAGAAATGGAGTAGCCATCATGGTCAACAAGAATCCGAAATGCAGTACTTGGATGCAATCTCTAAAACGACAGAATGATCTCTGTTCATTTCCAAGGCAAACCATTCAATATCACAGTAATCCAAGTCTATGCCCTAACCAGTAACACTGAAGAAGCTGAAGTTAAACAGTTCTATGAAGACCTACAAGAATTTAAAAATTAACACCCCCCCAAAAGATGTCCTTTTCATTACAGGGGACTGGAATACAAAAGTAGGAAGTCAAGAAACACCTGGAGTAACAGGCAAATTTGGCCTTGGAATACAGAATGAAGCAGAGCAAAGGCTAATAGAATTTTGCCAAGAGAACACACTGGTCATAGCAAACACCCTCTTCCAACAACACAAGAGAAGGCTCTACACATGGACATCACCAGATGGTTAACACCAAAATCAGATTGATTATATTCTTTGCAGCCAAAGATGGAGAGGCTCTGTATAGTCAGCAAAAAAAAGACCAGGAGCTGACTGTGGCTCAGATCATGAACTCCTTATCATAAAATTCAGACTTAAATTGAAGAAAGTAAGGAAAACCACTAGTATGGCTTAAATCAAATCCCTTATGATTATACAGTGGAAGTGAGAAACAGATTTAAGTGACTAGATCTGATAGGTAGAGTGCCTGATGAACTATGGAATGAGGTTCGTGACACTGAATAGGAGACAGGGATCAAGACCATCCCCAAGAAAAAGAAATGCAAAAAAGGAAAATGGCTGTCTGGGGAGGCCTTACAAAAAGCTGTCAAAAGAAGAGAAGTGAAAAGCAAAGGAGAAAAGGAAAGATATAAGCATCTGAATGCAGAGTTCCAAAGAATATAAAATTCTCCAAGCCAGGCTTCAGCAATACGTGAACCATGAACTCCCAGAAGTTCAAGCCGGTTTTAGAAAAGGCAGAGGAACCAGAGATCAAATTGCCAACATCTGCTGGATCATCAAAAAAGGAAGAGAGTTTCAGAAACATATCTATTTCTGCTTTATTGACTATGCCAAAGCCTTTGAGTGTGTGGATCACAATATATTGTGGAAAATTCTTCAAGAGATGGGACTATCAGACCACCTGACCTGCCTCTTGAGAAACCTATATGCAGGTCAGGAAGCAACAGTTAGAACTGTACCTGGAACAACAGACTGGTTCCAAATAGGAAAAGGAGTATGGCAAGGCTGTACATTGTCACCCTGCTTATTTAACTTCTATGCAGAGTACATCATGAGAAACGCTGGACTGAAAGAAACACAAGCTGGAATGAAGATTGCCGGGAGAAATATCAATAACCTCAGGTATGCAGATGACACCACCCTTATGGCAGAAAGTGAAGAGGAAATAAAAAACTTCTTGATCAAAGTGAAAGAGGGGAGTGAAAAAGTTAACTTTAAGCTCAACATTCAGAAAATTAAGATTATGGCATCTGGTCCCATCACTTCATGGCAAATAGATGGAAACAGGAAACAGTGGCAGACTTTTATTTTGGGGGGCTCCAAAATCACTGCAGATGGTGACTGCAGCCATGAAATTAAAAGATGCTTACTCCTTGGAAGGAAAGTTATGACCAACCTAGACAGCATATTAAAAAGCAGAGTCATTACTTTGCCAACAAAGGTCTGCCTAGTCAAGGCTATGGTTTTTCCAGTGGTCATGTATGGATGTGACAGCTGCATTATAAAGAAAGGTGAGGACCGAAGAATTGATGCTTTTGAACTGTGGTGTTGGAGAAGACTCTTGAGAGTCTCTTGGACTGCAAAGAGATCCAACCAGTCAATCCTAAAGGAGATCAGTCGTGGGTGTTCATTGGAAGGACTGATGCTAAAGCTGAAACGCCAGTACTTTGGCCACCTCATGTGCAAAGTTGATTAATTGGAAAAGGCTCTGATGCTGGGAGGGATTGGGGGCAGGAGGAGAAAGGGACGACAGAGGATGAGATGGATGGATGGCATCACTGACTTTATGGACATGAGTTTGGGTAAATGCTGGGATTTGGTGATGGACAGGGAGGCCTGGCGTGCTGCGATTCATGGTGTTACAAAGAGTCGGATATGACTGAACAACTGAACTGAACTGATCTGATGTACTTATTCTATCTATCATGAAACAGTTTTCACAAATGAATTATCTTGCTTTTGTGACAAAATCTGATATATTCTCTTACAGTTTATTTTAAAGAAAATTCTAGTTGCCTCTGCCTAAACAGATTTCATTACCCTCTAATTTGTGGTGAATTCAGTTTGAGAAACATTCTCCTAAATAATTAAGCTCATTTTCTCTTTCATTAAGTGAACTTCTCTATCTTTTCAGTTTTCTCTGTAGAATCTTTTTCATGGCACTTTGGTCTACAGTCATGCTCAACAAGCACACATGCATGTGCAAACACAGATGATGCTATTTTGTTTTTGCACAAAGATTTTGTTCTACTTGAAATTTCCTCTCTTTATAACAAACTTTGGTGAGGGGATATTTCATAAAGTTTTTTTGTCAGCACATGAAAGTAGAGGAATTGGGATTAAACAGGGGAAGTTGATTAGAAGTTATATAGAAAATATAATTATTACTTTTCCTTTGAGGGCTCTTCTAAAGTTTAATGATTGCATTTACCTCAAATTATCTGATAATATTTTATATTATAAAGTGACACTCTTGCAGTATTCCTATTCTTTGACATTATTTAACTAGGCAATGTAATGTGACAGAACAATTCTCTTATGAATAAAGTCTTAGGAAAAATAAACTAGCAAATAATCTCCATCCCATTCACTATCAGATGCTCAGGGAAAGAGAACATTAAGAAAGTAGTCTGGTTGCAGTGAAATTGGAGAACCCTTACGAATAATCTGGGTATGGGACATAAATGGACAGCTGTCCTTATACACACATAAGCATTCTTTTTCATAGTCTTTTCTATTACAGTTTGTCATAGATATAGAATGCAGTTCTGTGTACTGTACAGTAGGAACTTGTTCTTTATGCATCCCATAAATACCAGTTTGCATCAGCTAATCCCAAACTTCCACTTCTACCCTCTCTCACCCCCTCCCCCTTGGCACCAGCAGTCTATTTTTTATGTCTTTGGTTTTGTTTTTGTTTCATAGATGCATTTGTTTGTGTCATATTTTAAATTCCACATATAAGTGACATCATATGGTATTTGTCTTTTATATATATATGCCACATCTTCTTTATCCATTCCTCTGTTGATGGACATTTATAGTTGTGTCTGGATATATGTCCAGGGGTGGAATTTCTGGATCATATTGTAGTTTTATTTTTAGTTTTTTGAGGATCCTCCATGTAGTTTTCCATAGTTACTGCACCAACTTACATTCCCAGCAACAGTGCAGAAAGGTTTCCTTCTCTTGATTGGAGCTTTCTTGAGGCTCAGAGCTCTGTGCCTCACTTATATAAGCCAGAAGTCCACTTCTTCTTCCCCTTTCTATGACCATAGGGGCCCCGCACTGGTCTTGTCATCAGCAGTGCTTGGTCTAGGTGAGACCACCCTTAAGGAGCTTGCCTGCATTCTGCCTGCAGCTCCCTGGGGCGTGAGAGCCGGACTCCACTCTGTGTTCATGGACTCATGTAGAGGAATGGGGTTGACGCACCATTTCCCTGTCTCCTCCCTGCAGTTGCCACATTATACTGTGGGCACACTTACTGCTCTTCCTCTCTGAAAGGATATCTGTTTATGTACGACTCAAGTTTTAAATTCAGGGTTATAATAGTAGCTCTTTGATCTTAGGCCTCAGAGAAGTTTGCCATTTGAGTGGCAGACTGCAAAACCATGGACTATCTGCACAGACAAGTTAAATGGCCAATCATTTTCCATTAGGTGACTGAATGTTTAGATACATCCATCACCCACAGTTTTGGAGGGAAGGTGGGGCAAGTGAAATGCCAGACTGCCGGGGTCCAGCCCCGGGGGGTCCAGGGAATTCGAAGCGGGGACGGCGTCGGCGAGGAAAACTTATTTATTTATTAATATAAGATTAGATTAGAAAGAGATAGTATAGTAGGAAAATTAAGTGGAGAAAAGAGGCTGAATAACTTGGTTTACGAGCTGAACTAATCATCTATGTGAGGCCACCGGCGTCCGTTTGAATTTTGGAAAGTGCCCCACCTTGGGCTCTCTCTCTCACAGAACTTAAAAGCCAGGGCAAGTAAGTAGACATGATGAGCCGCCCACTCCAGATGGGAATTCAGCCTGAAATTAAAGTAGAAAGAGGAGACACGGGGGGAAACCAGTCCAGCTACTGATCCCACTTCTCTATTGTCTAGAGTCTCCTTATATACCTTTGATTGTACATAGAGATCAATGGGCAATACAAAATTATGCGGCGTCAGCAGCCCTCTTATCAAAACCAGGCTTTTTTTCTCTGCATACCTAATTGTATACACAAGTCTTAGGTGATTTACATGTCTTCTAGCCAGAGAGCCAATTTAACATTTTACAACCTTTTTCCTGATAAGGATTTGTCAACCAGAAGACTTATTTGTGTTGATCTTCCCAAAGTCTGGTGCCACTCTCAGAAAGCACTAAATAAAGTTACATTCTTACATAGCAAGGACACAAGGGGAGTGCAGTGATATATAACAAAGAAAAGTAATTAACTCAAAAGTCTAGTGTTGCTAACATCGAAACTACTATCTATCTCTTCCCATATCCCGTTTACATTGATTAACATCCTCCAGGTGCCTAAAAGATAAAGAATATGGAGGTCTGGCAGCAGTCATTGAATCAACAGTGAAAACCGTCACCAATGTAATTTTTAACTCTTTAGAAAAGGCTCTGTTTCCTTAAGATGCTTTCGAACTTTGTGCCTCTCGCGGTTGGGGGCTGCAAGCAATTCACAAGCTGTAAGAGGTCTGGGGAACCTGTTAGGCAAGCTAGCCAGAGAGTTATCAGAGGGCGTTTACCTGAAACATCCCTTTTAAATGCAGAAGACTAAAGCCTTGAATTGACTTTTCCAGAGAATATCAGAAGAGTGGAAAAGCAGAGTACAAAGGCCGGCAGATTCTTATTCTTTGAGGGGTGGATGCTTGGGAAATTCCAGGGGGAACCCCTGAAACCTGAACACGCCTTGCGTTTGCCAGGCTTCCTACCACATGACCTTGTCACGGGCGGGATTCCTCACACTGGCTCCCGGCACCAGACCTCATTTATTGTAGTGTCTCACTGCCCCTTGGACTATCCATTGTGCCAGAGAAACTGTAAATCCCCTGTAGCTCAACAGCTTATCACTTCCAGGACACCCAGCATCCCACTAATGCGGGCTGCACTGCCTTGAGTATGACACACAGAGTAATGTTGCTTGAAACTTCATCCATAATGCAAATGTTACGTGACCCCTGGTTTTCAACCACTGCTTATCTTTAATGACTATGGTATACTCTAAAGATTCAAGTCATCAGAAAAGGAGGACAAAATCCTGTACTGCAGAGGTGGGTAAATGCTAGTCTTCCATTGTCTCTGTCCTTGTAGAAACTGCTAGGCTCATCATAAAAACGATATTGTAGAGACTCAGATATTCTGAATCTCTGTCCCTGTAGATACTGCTAGAATCATCATAAAAACAATATTGTAGAGACTCAGATATTCTGAATATTCCTCCATTGTCTCTGTCCTTGTAGAAACTGCTAGGATCATCATAAAAACGATATTGTAGAGACTCAGATATTCTGAATACAGGAGTTATATTCTGTGAGCACAGGAGTTAGAGGACGCAGAAAATCAAAATCACTGATGAGGAAAGAATTATTTGACTGACTGAAACATCTAAGTAGCTCTTTACTGGCCAATAATCATCCTCAAAAAACACAGCATCTCTTCACTTTTCACACAGTGAATGTGTCTGTGTCTGAGCAGTTGGAAGTGGTCCTTGATTAAAATCTAACTTCAATATTTAGGATGAGTAAAGTGAAAATTAAGAGAAATAAATATTGAAGTTCATGTTGTTTTCCATACAATCTCCATAAGAAATGTTTCTTCTGATAAGGTTTACTAAGGAAATAAGTTGCTCACTAGAATTCAGAGTCAATTAAGGATCTGATTGAAAACAGCATCATATTATAATTTTTAATAATTATTAAGTACTTTGAGGCTTTGAAGGATTTTATCTATCTATATTCATAAGACTAAATGACAAATTTGCTTTAAATATTTCCTGGAAATATGCTAGTAAGATCAGTTTAAGCTCACTCTTTTTTTTTTTTTTTTTAAGGTATGAATGTTACCTGGCACTACTGCAAATGTGTCCCTTGGGACTGTGGTGTGTCCAGATAGATTTCTACATATTTTGTTTAATGTTTTCATGCACAAGTGAATTTGTTAAATACTATGTTTAAAACAGGAAACTATTACATCTACTTCAGAATGCCTCATCTCTTCATAACACAGGCAATAATGCATAGGATGATTAAAACACTATTTGGCAAAGAACATTTTACTATAGTAATAACTAGTAGCATCTGGAGTGGGTTGAATGGTGGCCACCAGCCAAGTATACCCATGTCATAAGCCCTGGAACCTGTGAATGTTACCTTGTTTGAAATAAAGATCTTTGGAGATGTAATCAATTTAAGTATCTTAGGAAGAGGCAATCATCCTGAATTGTCCATGGGTCCTGAATCCAATGACAAGTAAAATGATAAGACAGACCCAAAGAGAAGACACACTGAGAGAAGGCTATGTGACTATGGAGCAGAGGGATGCTGAGAGTCAGCACAATCTGGAAGAGGAAGAGAGCAGATTCTTCTCCAGAGCCCGAGAAGTGTGGGCCCATCCACACTTTGACTTTGCACTTCTGACCTCTGAAACTGAAGTGAATATTGTGCTTAGTTTTGTTTAAAGCAGTCTGGTTTTTTATAATTTGTTATAGCAGCTCCAGGAACTAATACAGCATTTATGGTAAATATTACTGTAGACATATTAAGCAGAGATATTTATTTTAAAATTGGCTCAGTATTTATCTTTAAAAATAATATACATTCTTTGATTAAAATCAATAATCTTGAAAAATATTAGCCAGTTCCAGATTTTCTTCAGTATTTCCTAGGTTGATTTCTATTTATATGACCTATTATATGACTGTCTCTTATACACATCTAGATGTGTATAAGAGACAGATCCAAGTCTATGCCCTAACCAGTAACACTGAAGATTATATATATATATATATGTATATATATATATGTGTATATATATATATAATTTCTATCCTTAACTCTGCCACCTAAAAGTTGTCTGAAGAGTGTATCATTCTATCATCATTATTTATTTATGTTATTGTCTATAATAATAAGGCATATACAAAGGAGCTTAATGTTCAGATAAGGAAATGTATTTCAGAATATACTGGTAAATTAAGTAGAAGTGATGATTTTTAGCAGAAGGTCAATAAATTAAAGACCATTTCTTAATTTTAAAAAAATAGTCTTTCTCAAGTCACAGGGGTAAGTTTTACTCTATTGCCTACTTGGAAAAGGAATGCTTTTCCTAAAACATAAATTATAAAGCTACTGATGTTCCTGCAACATGTGTGCACATGTAGAGAGACATTGCCACACATGCTTCATAGGGTGATGAAGAAGGAATTCGTTGGGCCTGGGCTCCATCTTAGGCCCGTTTATGCTGATCATGCTCGGCCACCTTTCCAATGGACTCTGAACTATGTGTTTAGTGCCTATGAAAACAACAACAGAAGGATAAGACCCCCTCCAGACAGGGGAACCTTGAAGATCATATATAGGCAACTCATCGCCTAAGAGAAAACATACACAAATCACCCCTTCCTCCAGACAGGCCATCATTTTTTCTGTATCTATCAGAGTGTAACCTCGGGTTTATTGATTATTGGCCAATTGTTTGAATCTTTAAGCACATGAGCACATAGCACGTGAATGATGGGGTTATTGGGATTGTATTTTCCTTGATTTATGTAAGTCTCAAGGAATTTGGAGTGGTGGGTTCA
The DNA here is from genome assembly GCA_006410635.1 of Cephalophus harveyi. Lineage (NCBI taxonomy): Eukaryota > Metazoa > Chordata > Mammalia > Artiodactyla > Bovidae > Cephalophus > Cephalophus harveyi. The sequence continues at coordinate 80,319 of SJYT01033963.1, forward strand.
GACACGTACACGTGGGGTATAAAAGATTTTCACAAACGCTGGTCGGGGCCCAAGGAGACTCTGCCTTGGGCTGCCGGTGCAATAAACTGCGCTCCACTATCTGCATTGTCTTTCTGCGTGAGTTTGTTTCCCGGAACGCATGGCTACAGCAGTGACATTAGGGTAAACATCTTGGCAGTAAAAGTGATGATAGCTATCACTGAGTGCCTATCATGGGACGTATCTCATGTTGTGTGAGATACACATATAAAATCTGTTCCTTATAAAATAGCTACAAGATGTGGCCATTTTCATTTTCAGAACAGAATTTAGAGCCTCCAAGAAATTAAATCATTTTCTTAAATTCAAGCATCTTGTATGTACCTAAGCAAGGACTTAAACCTTTGACACCAAGATTTTATACAAAATATCCCCAAATCTGCATTTCTATTTTCTTTCTTCTTTGAGAAAGACCTATAATCCCACACTGAAGTTACAGATAAGTTTTCACGATATCTATTTGTATTCAAAAGAACAGAAGAAATTAATGACATATTCATCTTTTTCACCCACACAATAAAAAAGGTGGGTAAGAATCGAAACTCAGGAAGGGCAGTGGGTCATTTCTATGACTGGAATTCTGTCAAAGGGACACTCTAAGAATACTTGCAGGTAGCTGCTCTTGGACACTATGAGCATGTTTATTCACTGTTGCTTAGACTTGATGAGAGGGTTTTCTCTAGACTTAGGATCCAATGCATAATGTACATATTTGACAAACAAGCAGTACCTTCCCTTTTTTCTTGAAGCAATTCATAGATAAATAATTTTTGTTTAATACATTATTTAAATAGAAGCTATCAGGAATATTTTGCTGCTGTTGTTGCAGGGAGAAGTCAGTTCTGATTCCATGCTGAAACGGTTTATATGGTTTGCTTTCCATTGTTTTTGTTATTATAAATGTACTTAATGGCCTGTCTCAGAGAATACTGCCTCTCGACTGTTAAACTAAAGTGCCTTTGTTCAGAAACCTGTCCTCTTGGAGATGGCAGAAACAAAGAAATTAACACATCCCCATGCCTGAGGCTTGCCATTCTAGCAGACATTTGCAAGATTAATTGCCTTTTTACTTTGTGTCTTCTCCTCCTCCCATCTCTGATCCATAAAAGAACTTGGCATTCAGAACTGGGGAAGAAGAGTCAGCTGGCTCTCTGAATATAGTCCTATTCCTTGCCTCAACACCTCATCTCTCAGATTCATTGGCCTGTCGTGAGGCAAGCAGAGCAAACTTGGACTCAGTAACATTTTAAGTGACTTCCTCATTTACAAGAAATATTTAAATTATTTCCTATGAAGACATGGAGATGTAATCTGCTTTTCCATTCAGAGGATGTCCTAGGTTCTTTCATGACTTCTGGACCACTTGGAATCAGTCTATTAATTGTAATAACTATTAAGAACAATTTCTAAATTCTAAGCAAACACTGTTTCAGTAAAATGGAAGACGGAAATATTCTTGTTTTCTTCCAGTTTAGACAGATCTTTCTTATAAAACTCTGACCAAGCTATGTAATGAGTAAATGTTGGGTTCTGAATTTTATTTCCAGTTGGCAAAAGGGAGCAATAACCCCAGGTCATGTGATTGTTGTGAGATAAAATAAATAATGTGTAGTGATTTTACTAATACTGTAATGGTGGCTTGAGATTAAGCTCTATGAAAACAAGACTCAGTGAGATTTCTGGGGTTGGTGACCACATTCACATGCCATGAGGATGATGCCTCTGAATTCTGTGGGGACAGAAGCTCCTCTGCTCATGACTTCTCCTGACCTTTGCCCAAGGAACTTTTTCATCAAGATGCTCAACTGCATCCTTTATAACATACTTTCTCTTAAACTTTTAAATGTAAGTAAAGATTTATTTCATCCTATGTGTAACTCTAGCAACTTAATTGAACCTGAGGAGCCGGTCATGATGATTTGGGACATGCAAAGCAGTAAGTGGCAGCTTGCAGCAAGCAGCAGTGAGTGGTAGCTAGAAGCAAGGTCTTAGTTTCCCAAATCAGGAGTCCTAAACCCTAGACCACAGGAGTCAGCAGTTAAGGGCTAAAGTCCCTAGTCTTTTCTGCCTAGTCAAGAACGAATTCAGGACTGGAGGTAGAAGGTAAAGAGTAAAGTAAAAAGTTTACTGAAAAGAAAAGTACACTTGGAAAGGTGCACAGGTGAGCTCCGAGAGAGAGTCACACCTTTGGGAAGTTTAAGTCCTTTATAAAGGGGCAGTTTTCCAGGTCTTTGTCTTCCTTCAGGCCAATTAACTTGCTTTGCCCCTCCCTGTTTAATTTTTCTCAGTACCTTTCCCTGGGGTGCTCACATACACTCTAGTCAAGAGGGATCTCAAAGTGAAGGCTTCTGGGAAGGGCAAGACTCATTACAGTCTGGAATTATACTCTCTCTTTTGACTCCAAGGAGACTTTCTCTGCATGTTAGTATCTCCCTTATCAGAAAGAGTTGTTTTTTTTTTTTTTTTTTT
>SJYT01033963.1:83095-103174 GCA_006410635.1 Cephalophus harveyi
CTTTTGCCCCTCTGCTTTTGAATATGCTGTCTATGTTGGTCATAACTTTTCTTCCAAGGAATAAGTGTCTTCTAATTTCATGGCTGCAGTCACCATCTGCAGTGATTTTGGAGCCCAAAAAATAAAGTCTGACACTGTTTCTACTGTTTTCCCATCTATCTCCCATGAAGTGATGGGATTGGATGCCATGATCTTCGTTTTCTGAATGTTGAGCTTTAAGCCAACTTTTTTGCTCTCCTCTTTCACTTTCAAAGACTGGCAATTTACCCTGCTTTTGTTAGCTGTAAATTCTTCAACTGGAGCCCACCTATCTCTTATCTCAGGAAATGCAAAGAGAAGGCTGGCTGATTGCAAGTGTCCAACATGGAGCCCATCTACCTCTTACCTCAGTGAGAGTCTCTAATTTGTAGCCAGTCAGTCATTAGCAGTTAACAGTCTAGACTTGTATTTGGCATCTGAAGTTAGGGCAATTATGTGGGACTGAGCCTTTAACCTGTGAGACCTAATTTTATCTCTAGGCAGACAGTATTAGAATTGAGTCAATCCTGGTGGTGTGAACACATGCACACACACATGCACAAGCATTGGAAACTGTTGCTTCGAGTCTATTTACATTTCTCATAAAATGTCATATCCCAAATATAAATAAACCTCTGGATAAAACAGTTTCAACTTGGTATTGAATAAGTACCTCTGAGACTTTGTTATTCTTATTTTTTGAAATATAGAAATTATATTTTCACACAAATATAAAACTGAATCACGAAATGTTATAGGTTAGAACACAGAGATAATTTCTTTCAGTCTTCTGCTTCCTTCCATGATGAACTACAGAATTCTGTCTCCAGCAATAAACTACTATGCAACTTGACAAAATACATAAGCAAATGTTTTCAAGTACTAGATTAAAGGCATTGCAGGACTGCAGCACCCATGGGTAGGAGAACTCCCCTGGAGGATTCTAAGACTACTAATTTCCTGCCAAAAGAAAATTCATTGACTATTGTAAAGAGTGGAGTGCAGAGATCTTGATAAACTGAAAAAGTGCAGATCAGAGTCTTCTGCAGCTGACACAGCAGGAATCTGGGGACATAACAGAAAAGAGAGCCATACAGAGAGCTCCCAAAGCCCATGTGTAGATTCTCTACAAGCTCCTGATGAAGAGGCATGGACATATGCATATGCAGTGAAAGCTATCCAGAGGATTACAGGCAATGGTTATTACAGAGAACATAACAAAGAGTGCACTTTACAGTCATGATGAGACCACTAGAGACAACCAGCACCAGGGAAAGCAGGGGGCATCAGAAAGACACCATAGACCACAATGGAGAGCAAAATATACACTAGACCCACCCAGCAAAATCTAAAATCAAAGTGTGATGAGATCTTGTAGAAGGCAGAATCTGTAGTTTGGGTCACTTAAAGTTAAAAGCGCTTGCTGCTGCTGCTGCTTAGTCGGTTCAGTTGTGTCCAACCTTGTGCAACCCTATGGACTGCAGCCTGCCAGGCTCCTCTGTCCATGAGACTCTCTAGGCAAGAAAACAATACTGGAGTGGGTTGCCACAGCCTCCTCCAGGGGATCTTCCTGATCCAGGAATCAAAGCCAGGTCTCCTGCATTGCAGGCAGATTCTTTACTGCTGAACCACCAGGGAAGTCCTTAAAAGAGCTTAGAAAACATTTAAAATTTCTACAGATCTTCACTAACCAGGCTTAAAATCAGGTTTACACAAATTCAAAGTGATCAGTTGTAATTGATCTGACTACTAAATCAAGAATCAACAATTTGGGGGGAAAGATCACAAGATACAGATTCTCTGTATGGATTGTGTTACCCAAAATAGCCAAGATAACACATTTTTTATTTTATTTATTTTTTATTTTTTAATATAAATTTATTTATTTTAATTGGAGGTCAATTACTTTACAATATTGTATTGGTTTTGCCATACATCAACATTTATCCACCACAGGTATACACCTGTTCCCCATCCTGAAATCCCCTCCTTTCTCCCTCCCCGTACCATCCCGCTGGGTCGTTTAAGTCATCAGAATGTCAAAGAGGACACTGTATTCATAGTAAAGGAAGGAAGGAAGGAAGGGAACATCTGATATAAAGTAAACCCTAAAGGTCTGAAAGTTGGACTTTATAGACAAATACAAAGATGCTGCTATAAATATGTTTCAGAGAATAACAAGAAAATACAGTTTTAATAAGTGAATGTATAGGGAGACTCATTGGAGATACAGCGACTAAAAAAAATAAAAACTGAAACTTTTAGAACTGAAAATTTTGATAACTGAAATGAAATAATTTTGGGATGGTTCCAGAAGGAGACTGGAGATAATGTTTTAGTAGGGCAGGAATAGAGACCCAAATGCTGAAAATGGATGTGTGAGCACGTTGAACGGAGAGGGAGAGTGTTAGAATTGGGGTGAATAGGGAAGGAATGAACTGAGATATTAGGTTTGACATATGTGCACTGCCATGTGTAAAATAGCTAATGGGAACCTGCTGTATAGCACAGTGAGCTCAGCTCTATGCTCTGTGATGACCTAGATGGGTGAAATGGCGGGGTTGGGGGGAGGCAAGAAGGAGGGGATATATGTATACATGTAGCTGAGTCACTTCATGCAGAAACTAATGCAACATTGTAAAGCAACCACACTCTAATATATTTTAAAAAAAAAAGGGGGGGGGTACTACTTCCATAAGAAGAAAGTGGGGTCACAGGCTGGATTCCCTGAAAAGCAGACTAGAAGTCCTCTTGGGATTAATACTCATCCATAGAAGGGAAGAAAAGACAGCAAGATTAGACAGATTAAGAAGTAGAATTGATATTCATTCCCAAATAAGTCCTCCATTGATACCCCAGGGGAGACTTGGACCTGGGGATGGCATCTCAGAGTCTCTACAGGGGAAGTGAGAGAGCAGAACTCTATATCTCTGTGCTGATCAGTGCCTGAGTTGAAGCTGCTTTTGAAAGCAGGAAAGAACTTAAGCAAAGCAGTTTCTTCACTAGAATCAATTTCCATGAACACTTGCAGCTGAAGTAAAACCCCCAGCACCTGGGCAAATAAGTCATGAGGGCACCTGGGAGAAACATCATAGCAATACCATAGTCTGTGTCTCACCCCGTATCCACATCGTTGCATAACAGCTGGGAACAGCTGTCCTAGAATTCTTGCAAGGCTTTCTGTGGGTCACATGTCAGAAGACAATTCTTGGGAAGAACTACAGCATTGCTGCTGCATCTGGTGTCAAGACTGCAATGAACTCTCAGACATCTTCCTCCTCCACTTTCATTCTAAATGTCCTCATCTCAACCAGCATCTCTGCTTGCCATAGTGGCTTATTTGTTGGTGTGAGCCATGCTTCTATCCACTAGGCAGTTAAGTCCCTGGATACCACATTGGCTTTAAAATCAAATAAAGAATTGCCAAGAGAGGGTGAAGTAAACCTGAGTGCTAGATGTACACCTACCTGCTCACATAACAGCATATGATCTCTTCCTGATGATTAAGTTCGATTACTTCTGGCCACCATGGTGACACTTTTTTGCTCATGGTCCCTGGGCATGGAAAGCTTGCAATATCCAGACTGTAGCTGTTGTTCAAGGGGACTACTGCTATACTTCTCCTGGACATGAACCCAATGGTAACAGAGAGCTTTAAACAAAAAAAACTCAGAGTTAAGAATAAGGAGAATACAAATTCCCAAATGGGTAACTGAAAATGATGGTAAGTAGAGAGATTCCTACTGTGACCTCGTCCTTCTTGGACCCATGCATCCCATTTATTGAGGAAGCAACACCATATAATCATTTTCACTGATTTTGAGAGTGTACTGTTTTCTGAAAAATGTCAATGTTCACTCTTGCCATCTCCTGTTGATCACTTCCAATTCACCTTGATTCATTGACCTAACTTCCTTAAGTGGTCCATGACTTCCCTAAGTGGTCCAGTGGTTAAGAATCTGCCTGCAATGCAGGGTAAAGTGAAAGTGAAGTTGCTCATTCGTGTCTGACTCTTTGCAACCCCATGGACTGTAGCCTATCAGGCTCCTTCATCCATGGGATTTTCCAGGCAAGAGTGCTGGGACACAGGTTCAATCCCTGATCTTGGAAGATTCCACATGGGTTTCCTTGGTTGCTCAGCAGTAAAGATTCTGCTTGTAATGCAGGAGACACACCTAGAATTAGGTTTGATCCTTGGGTTGGGAAGATCCCATGGAGGAGGGCCTGGCAACCCACTCCAGTATTCTTGCCTGGAGAAACTCATGGACAGAGGAGCCAGGAGGGCTACAGTCCCTGGGGTCACAAAGAGTCTGACATGACTGAAGCAACTGAGCACTCATGGACCTAACTTTCCAAGTTCTATGTAATATTGTTCTTTACAGAATCAGACTTTACTTTCACCACCAGTCACATCCACAACTGGGCATTGTTTCCACTTTGACTAGGCTCTTTCTTTCTGGAGCTATTTCTCTACTCTTCTCTGTTAGAATATTGGGCACCTACCAACATGAAGAGTTCATCTTTCAGTGTCATATATTTTTGCCTTTTCATACTGTTCATGAGGTTCTCAAGGCAAGGATACTGAAGTGGTTTGCCATTCCCTCCTCCAGTGGACCACATTTTGTCAGAACTCTCCATCATGACCTGTCCATCTTGGGTGGCCCTACATGGCATGACTCATAGTTTCACTGAGTTAGACAAGGCCATGATCCATGTGATCAGTTTGGTTAGTTTTCTGTGATTGTGGTTTTCATTTTGCCTGCCCTCTGATGGATGAGGATAAGAGGCTTGTAGAAGCTTCCTGAGGGGAGGGACTGGCTGTGGAGGAAACTGAGTCTTGCCCTGGTGGGTGAGGCTATGCTCAGTAAATTTGTAACCCAATTTTCTGCTGATGGCAGGGGCTGTGTTCCCTCCCTGTAGTTTGGCCTGAGGCCAAACTATGATAGGGGTAATGGTGGTAATAGCAATCTCCTTCAGAATGACTTATGTCAGCATGCTGCAGCTCCCAGGACTGTTGTATTCAGTGCCCCTAACCCCACAGCAAGCCACTGTTGACACACTCCTCTGCCAGAGACTCCTGGACACCCACAGGCAAATTTGGCTTAGTCTCTTGTAGGGTAATATCTCCTTTCACCTCGGTTCTGGTGTGCACAAGGTTTTGTATGTGCCCTCCAAGAGTCTTTCCCCTGCAAATTTTAAAAATTCAGCAGTGGCCCCAGAACTGGAAAAGGTCAGTTTTCATTCCAATCCCAAAGAAAAGTAGTGCCAAAGAATGTTCAAACTACCACACAGTTGCACTCATTTCACATGCTAGTCAAGTAATGCTCAGAATTCTCCAAGATAGGCTTCAACAGTATATGAACTGAGAATTTCCAGATGTTTAAGCTGGATTTAGAAAAAGCAGAGGAACCAGAGATCAAATTGCCAATATCCATTGGATCATCGAAAAAGTGAGAGAATTCCAGAAAAACATCTACTTCTGCTTCACTGACTAGGCTAAATTCTTTGACTTTGTGGATCACAACAAACTCTGGAAAATTCTTAAAGAGATGGGATGCCACTGCTGGGCATACACACTGAGGAAACCAGAATTGAAAGAGACACATGTACCCCAATGTCCATTGCAGCACTGTTTATAATAGCCAGGACGTGGAAACAACCTAGATGTCCATCAGCAGATGAATGGATAAGAAAGCTGTGGTACATATACACAATGGAGTATTACTCAGCCATTAAAAAGAATTCATTTGAATCAGTTCTAATGAGATGGATGAAACTGGAACCTATTATACAGAGTGAAGTAAGCCAGAAAGAAAAACACCAATACAGTATACTGACACATATATATGGAATTTAGAAAGATGGCAATGATGACCCTGTATGCGAGACAGCAAAAGAGACACAGATGTATAGAACGGACTTTTGGACTCTGTGGGAGAGGGAGAGGGTGGGATGATTTGGGAGAATGGCATTGAAACATGTATACTATCATGTAAGAACGAAGCACCAGCCTATGTTCGATACAGGATACAGGATGCTTGAGGCTGGTGCACGGGGATGATAAAAAAAAAAAAAAAGAGATGGGAATACCAGACCATCTCACCTGCCTCCTGAGAAACCTATATGCAGGTGAAGAAGCAACTGTTAGAACCAGATATGACACAACAAACTGATTCCAAATTGTGAAAGCAGTATGTCAAGGCTGTATATTGTCACCCTGCTTATTTAAGTTATATGCAGGGTAAATCATGAGAAACGCTGGGCTGGAGGAAACACAAGCTGGAATCAAGATTGCCGGGAGAAATGTGGATAACCTCAGAGGTAGATAACACCACCCTTATGGTAGAAAGCAAAGAGGAGCTAAAGAGCCTCTTGATGGAGGTGAAAGAGGAGAGTGAAAAAAAAAAAAAAAACTGGATTAAAACTCAACATTCAAACAACTGTGATCATGGCATTTGGTTTCATCACTTCATGCAAATAGATGGGGAAACAATGAAAACAGTGAGATACTTTACTTTCTCAGGCTCCAAAATTACTGCAGATAGTGATTGCAGCCATGAAATTAAGACACTTGCTCCTTGGAGAAAAAGCTATGACAAACCTAGACAGCATATTAAAAATCAGAGACTTTATGTTGCCAACAAAGATCGGTATAGTCAAAGCTGTGTTTTTTTTTTTTTTTTTGGTAGTTACGTATCTATGTGAGAGTTGGACATTAAACAAGGCAGAGTACTGAAGAATTGATAACTTTTGAAATGTGGTGCTGGAGAAGACTGCTGAAAGTCGCTTGGACAGCAACGAGATCAAACCAGTCAATCCTAAACGAAATCAACCTTGAATATTGCTGATGCTGAAATTGAAGCTCCAATACTGTGGCCATCTGATGAAAAAAAAAAAAAAAAAACACTGTCTCATTTGAAAAGACCATGTCTGAATGCCTGATAGTGGGAACGATTGAGGGCAGGAGGAAAAGGGGACAACAGAGGATGAGAAGGTTGGATGGCATCACCAACTTGATAGACATGAGTTTGAGCAAGTTTTAGCAAGTAAGGGAGTTGGTGATGGACAGGAAAGCCTGGTGTGCTACAGTCCATGGGGTCACAAAGAGTCAGACACGACTGAGTGACTGAACAACAATAACAACTGTTTTCCAAATGATGATACCCCAGTCTGATAAAGTATTGCTTCTGTGTTGGAGCATCACATGTGCCTTTAATCAAATCATTCCATCATTTGATCAGGGTGACCATTGCTATTTGTAATGAACAGTAGATATTATGGTCATGAGTCCATCCCCACAAGGTAATGACCTTACTTTTCACAATGTTGAGTGAGATCCTGTGACAGTAGATTGAACCCTCTCTATTCCCCAGTATAGTGGTGCTGGCTGAGATCCTGTAGATAAGATAGGAAATTTCATACCTGGACTACATGATGCCTCTTGTCAAATAAATGTCTGGAAAGGCCCCGATGTAGGCATCTTGCTACAAAATGGCAAGTTGAGCTCATTAAGAAATAGCACTATCTTATTATGTGACAGTTGTTCTTTGCTGCTGGATTGGTCTAGTAAGGAGACTACCTCCAGTCTGACACCTTGGTTCCCTACACATGCCTGTGATGCTAGGACTGAGGTGGTTAAGAAGAAGTTCTCTGTCAATGTGGACAAGTCATTTCACTTGCCTGTGTATCTATCACCTCTTCTGTGACGGATGTCCAGTTCTGTTACAGCAGCTCCACCTCAGGTGATGGAGAGTCTCCAATGAATCTCTTAGTGCTTGTCCTTTCTCTCTAGTGGCATGTCTCGCTATGATAAATGGTGCATTACTCAAACTCTCCTGTGGAACTTGGGAAAGTTTACTGACTCATTCTATATCTGCTTTAACATTTTTTACTACTCTGAGCACTTAAATTCCCTTTCCACTAACTGGCAGGAATCCTGGCATCTCTAACACCCTTAGTATAAGCCATCACTCTTTCTAACCTTCTAGGAGTTGGACACGACTGAGTGACTTCACTTTCACTTTTCACTTTCATGCATTGGAGAAGGAAATGGCAACCAACTCCAGTGATCTTGCCTGAAGAATCCCAGGGACGGAGAGCCTGGTGGGCTGCCGTCTATGGGTTCGCACAGAGTCGAACACGACTGAAGCGACTTAGCAGCAGCAGCAGCAGCAGGAGTATTCAGAGCAGCATGTTTACATCATGTTCTCACTGGGATGTTAAATCACATATAACCAGAGAGCATTCCTTATTGATGAGTTGTTTTAGAGAAATTTGTGGTTTGCCCCCTCTTGATCCAGTGCCTTCAGAATACAGCCCTATATGTATTCTCCAAGATGCTGCTATTTGCAAAGTAGCTTCTTCAACACCTACAACCCTTCATCCCTTAACAAGCCCAGCAAGTTACCAGGTTTATGATCCTAGATGCCAGAAGAAAGGGTGTAGACAGACCCCATGGTGTGTACCTGTTCTCTTGTAAGACAGAAGACTCTCATAAGCATTTGCAGTCACGGCCTTAGGGGGAAGCACTCCTGTAACAGGGAGTAACAGGTGTTTTTTGCCAAATCAGAGGGTGCATAAATCTCTGAGGGATTCAAGAAATGTAGGCATGAATTCAGGTGTCTTCATTCTACATATAGGAGGCATGAATTCAGGTGTCCTCATTCTACATATAGGAGTCCATCCTTTCCTCACCAGTATCCTTTTCTTGGCATGGCAGAACTGCCTTGGTTTGTTGTTTTTTTCTATGAAATTCAGCTACATTTACTAATAAGACTTCCCTAAGTCTGGTCTTCAGCTTTCTCTGTCCTTCAGCTTCCAGAGAGGAGAGTACCTTTATATGCAGTCAGTAAGGCCTTCCAGCTTCCACATTTCATGTTTAATTGCCAGTCTGTTTTTCCCAAGTTTAGCAGTAGTCACTCTATTCTATCTTCTTTATAGTTGCCATTTGCTTCCTACTTCTTGAATGCCATATTGTATCACGTAATGTGGCCCTTGCTTAGAGAATAACATCAAAGTTCCTAACTAGTGGGGGTTTTAGCAATTGTAGTAAGATCTTCTGCCAAGTTTAAAAGATCATTTTAGGCTCTGCTTTGTTGGATGATTTTGACACCATCATGATTTATGGCCCCCAGGAAGTATTAGCTGAGACTGAAATTAGCATGTCATATGCTTGATAGGGAGCATGGCTGGCATTAACACTTTGGAAGGTGGGAAGTGTAGACAGAGGGAAAGTTGAGTTGTGGACAGCCCTTCACCTGACTTGAGTCACACACATGGGGATCTCTAAAACTGAGACGTCACTGGGAATTGCCTGGAGCTCATGAGGAACATCTGGGTCTGTAACTCTCATGTTGATACAACATTGAATGCAGGCTGCCAATGAAAAGAAGTGTGAACTTGGAATTGTGAATCCCAAAGAAGACTATGTGAGAGCATTTACATCTGGCAGCACACCCAGAAGCTGAAAAAGCAAGTCTTTAATTACTGAGAGGAGATCTCAGTGAGAGAGAATGGATTCCATCCTACAGTCCCACACTATTTCAATAGCATTTAATGCGAAAAAATGAAGAGTCATCTTTTGTATGATAAACGTGTAGCGTTGCCATGATTACCATTATATCATTTTAATTTTGCATTTTCCAAAACATAAAGCAAGTAATATAGCACACACTCACCATAGACCTGTCTTTTTTCTTTCTCTTAATAGAATGCCACGGATTTTGCTTTAGAATTGCAGTTCTAGAAAAGACTCTTGGGAGTTCCTTGGACTGCAAGGAGATCAAGCCAGTTAATCATAAAGAAAATCAACCTTGAATAATCCTTGGAAGGACTGTTGCTGAAGTTAAAGCTCCAGTACTTTGGCCACCTGATGCAAAGAACTGACTCCTTGGAAAACCCCTGATGCTGGGAAAGATTGAAGACAAAAGAAGAAGGGAGCAGCAAAGGATGAGATGGTTACATAGCATCACCAAATCAATGGACGTACATTGGAGTAAACTCTGGGAGGTAGTGGAGGACAGAGGAGACTGGCATGTTACAGTCCATGCAGTTGCAAAGAGTCAGACACAACTTAGTGACTGAACAATAACAACAATAACAACTCTTGATTTACAAAAGTTAATATCGCAATATGAAGATGCAGTGTAGGGATTATCCTGTAGCATTCACAGTAGCATCTTTCAACATATTTCTTTAACGGACAAGAATGCCAGCAAGTCCATTGTGACACTTTACATGCCATGATGTGAGAAAAGTAGTCTGCAAAGAATGGATTGCACTGATGAATCATCAATCATTAGTAAACATGACACTTCTGAAAGCAATAGTGTAAGTCAACAGGAAAAGAGCATTCTATCAATATCTATCTAAGCTGAGTTCAGAAGTTCAAATTTAACATTGAATAAAAAGAACTCACTTTCTCAGTTCAGTTCAGTTCAGTTCAGTCGCTCAGTCATGTCCGACTCTTTGCGACCCCATGAATCGCAGCACGCCAGGCCTCCCTGTTCATCACCATCTCCCAGAGTTCACTCAGACTCACATCCATTGAGTTAGTGATGCCATCCAGCTGTCTCATCCTCGGTCGTCCCCTTCTCCTCCTGCCCCCAATCCCTCCCAGCATCAGAGTCTTTTCCAATGAGTCAACTCTTCTCATGAGGTGACCAAAGTACTGGAGTTTCAGCTTTAGCATCAGTCCTTCCAAAGAAATCCCAGGGCTGATCTCCTTCAGAATGGATTGGTTGGATCTCCTTGCAGTCCAAGGGACTCTCAAGAGTCAGGTTTATTGAATGCAGCACTTTCACAGCATCATCTTTCAGGATTTGAACTAGCTCAACTGGAATTCCATCACCTCCATTAGCTTTGTTGGTAGTGAAGCTTTCTACATGGTATTCAATGGTATTGTTATATAAATAACTATGGTAGGGAGCTTCTAAGTTGGGTGCTGATAATTCTTACCTCCCTGTTGTTCAGTTGCTAAGTCGTGTCTGACTCTTTGAGACTCTATAGACTGCAACACACCAGGCTTCCTTGTCCTTTATTATCTCCCAGAATTTGCTCAAACTCGTGTCCATCAAGTCAATGACACCATCCAACCATCTCATCTTCTGTCACTGCCTTGTTTATGCTTTTGCATAAACTTCTTCCCTTGAGTGTCAGATTGACTTAATGATTTGCTTTAACCAATTATCCATGACAAAAGTGATGAAATATCACTTCAGAAATAAACCTAGAATAGATTCTGTCTTGTTCATTTCTTTTTCTTGCTCTTGCTCCCTCTGATAAAAGACAGATGTCCTATAAAGTGACCCAGGTGGAGAGGAACTGAGGGACTACTCCAACCAACAGTCCGTAGGTAAAACCACTTTTTAAAAACCATACCAGTGAGCTTAGAAAGGGACCTTCCTTCAGTTTTACTTTGAAATGATTGCAGATCCCAGTGACACTTTGTTTGCTGTGTCTGCATGCTGATCTCAGAAACTGTAAGATAATAAAAGCCTGGTTTTAAGCTTCTAGTTTTTGAGGTAGCTTGATATGCAGTTATGGATAATTAATACTGTGGTATTTCATTTAGTTAAAATTAATTTATTATGGATTTTAACTTCTTGATTTTCTTTTCATCTTTTATAAGGCAAATTCCAGGGCATTGAGTCATCTAGTGCTCAGCTGTCATGATTTTCTTTTTCTTCTTCAGTTTTTATTTCCTTTTTATAATTTGTCTAAAATCTCTAATTTACACATCATAAGACATACATCCACTACTAGATGATGGAAATGTACAAGAAAAAGAAAGTATTTGTGAAAATAGAAAAAGACTGGTATGCATAATAACAAAACATCAAGAGATAATTATTTTTAGTATGTTTTAGTGTGCTTTAGTGTTTGGAGTATGTTGCTTCAATATAACCACAAAACCTAAATTTTAAATTAAAAGGAATCATTTTGATGTAGTTCAAAAATTGATATTGCTCCAGATTTTGGAGCCCCAAAAAATAAAGTCTGACACTGTTTCCACTGTTTCTTCATCTATTTCCCATAAAGTGATAGGACCAGATGCCATGATTTTAGTTTTTTGAATGTTGAGCTTTAAGCCAACTTTTTCACTTTCCTTTTTCACTTTCATCAAGAGGCTCTTTAGTTCTTCTTCACTTTCTGCCATAAGGGTGGTGTCATCTGCATATCTGAGGTTATTGATATTTCTCTTGGCAATCTTGATTCCAGCTTGTGCTTCTTCCAGTCCAGCGTTTCTCATGATGTACTCTGCATAGAAGTTAAATGAGCAGGGTGACAACATACAGCCTTGACGTACTCCTTTTCCTATTTGGAACCAGTCTGTTGTTCCATGTCCAGTTCTAACTATTGCTTTCTGACCAGCATACAGATTTCTCAAGAGGCAGGTCAGGTGGTCTGGTATTCCCATATATTTCAGGATTTTCCACAGAGCTAGTGCAAATATAAAATGCTAATCATAGAGAGAATGCAGAATTACTTTATGTCCATTTTTCTTTCATATTATCAAAAAAGAAGATGACTTCTGAATGATAAATGGTTGAAAAAACACATGAATAAACAGAATTAAATACATAGAAATACCTAGGCAGATTTGACTCAGCAGGCCTGGGTTGCATATTGCCAATAGACTGGCTCTTAGTTTTTTTCTGAGAGATAACCTCTGATTCCTTAATATATTCTTTCTGCCAAATAAGAATGTTTTTGTATGCCTGAGGTCTTGAGACTTGCTGTTCCAGAATGACCAGGTAAGTTTATCTTAATAGTATAATGTATATGAATATCTGTTTTTACTCTGGGGGAAGCTAGAGTCTGAGTAGCTAAAATCTGTCATATAAGTTCAGTTCAGTTCAGTTCAGTTCAGTCGCTCAGTCGTGTCCAACTATTTGCGACCCCATGAATAGTAGCACGCCAGGCCTCCCTGTCCGTCACCAACTCCCGGAGTTCACTCAGACTCATGTCCATCGAGTCAGTGATGCGATACAGCCATCTCATCCTCGGTCGTCCCCTTCTCCTCCTGCCCCAAATCCCTCCCAGCATCAAAGTCTTTTCCAAAGAGTCAACTCTTTGTTGAGGTGGCCAAAGTACTGGTATTTCAGCTTTAGCATCATTCCCACCAAAGAAATCCCAGGGCCCATCTTCTTCAGAATTGACTGGTTGGATCTCCTTGCAGTCCAAGGGACTCTCAAGAGTCTTCTCCAACACCACAGTTCAAAAGCATCAATTCTTCAGTGCTCAGCCTTCTTCACAGTCCAACTCTCACATCCATACATGACCACAGGAAAAACCATAGCCTTGACTAGACAGACCTTAGTCGGCAAAGTAATGTCTCTGCTTTTGAATATGCTATCTAGGTTGGACATAACTTTTCTTCCAAGGAGTAAGCGTCTTCTAATTTCATGGCTGCAGTCACCATCAGCAGTGATTTTGGAGCCTAAAGGAAAAACCATAGCCTTGACTAGACAGACCTTAGTCGGCAAAGTAATGTCTCTGCTTTTGAATACGCTATCTAGGTTGGTCATAACTTTTCTTCCAAGGAGTAAGCGTCTTCTAATTTCATGGCTGCAGTCACCATCTGCAGTGATTTTGGAGCCCCCCCAAAATAAAGTCTGACACTGCTTCCACTGTTTCCCCATCTATTTCCCATGAAATGATGGGACCGGATGCCATGATCTTCGTTTTCTGAATGTTGAGCTTTAAGCCAACTTTTTCGCTTCCTCTTTCACTTTCATCAGGAGGCTTTTTAGCTCCGCTTCACTTTCTGCCATAAGGGTGGTGTCATCTGCATATCTGAGGTTATTGATATTTCTCCCGGCAATCTTGATTCCAGCTTGTGTTTCTTCCAGTCCAGCATTTCTCACGATGCACTTAGTATAACATATTTTTACAGTTTTTTTCCTATTAAAAGTAAGGCTGTGTAAGTACTTTCATAACAGTGGAGTCTGTGTGTGTGTGCTAAGTTGCTTCAGTCGTGTCCGACTCTTTGTGACCCTGTGGACCATAGCTCATCAGGCTCCTCTGTCCAAGGGATTCTCCAGGCAAGAATACTGGAGCGGGTTGCTCTTCCCTCTTCCAGAGGATATTCCAGACCCAGGGATCCAATCCTCGTCTCTATGTCTCTTGCATTGGCAACTAGGTTCTTTACAACTAGTGTCACCTGGTAAGCCCAGTGATAGAGTAAAACCTCTAAAAATTTGCTATTCTATAAAAGCAATGAGAACACTAGCAAAATCCAATTTTTTATAACTTGGGGGCTTAATTAATGCAATCATGTAAGAAATGCTTGTTTTAAAAAATAGCTGAAAACCAAGAACGCCTACCATGGTAGCTGTGAAAATCAGAAGCCTAGCCACTGCTAGAGAGGGCAGAATATGTTTGTAGATTTCCCAAATCGTTTAGGAAATGATTACTGTTGACTTTTTTGTTATCTCCCTGAGAAGTTACCGTTCATAGGGCCTGTCACTGTTTTACCTGACTCAGAGATTTTTCAGTGCAAACAGCTTTATTCTCAGAGCAACTGCCCAAACCAATCAGTGGTAACTGTTTAACAATGTATCTCCCAGAGGTGGCAATACCAGCTGGAGCAAATAAGAGGCTGACAAAGAAAAGAAAAATTAAAAAATAAGTGCCCATAGGAGGTTTTAAAAGCTCTGACACATTTCTGGGAATCATGTTCAGGGCTCTACACATGCCAGGGAGAAACCTGAGAAGGTTCTAATCTCTTACCTCTGGGCAACCTTAAGGCTCTGCAGTTAGGAAGCAAAGGCTAAGGCAGTGTTGTAAACTGCTGGGAGTGTGGAAGGCATTCAACAACAACACATGCACACAGACAGAGCTCCTTGGCAAAGGAAGGAAGACTTATAGGTTCAAAACCCTTAAGAAAATCTCTGTCTAATCATTAGCTGGTAGCTCAGCTGGTAAAGAATCTGCCCACAATGAAGGAGACCCTGGGTTGATTCCGCGGTCGGGAATATCTATTGGAGAAGGGATAGGCTATCCACTCTAGTGTTCTTGCCTGGAGAATCACATGGACAGAGGAGCCTGGTGGGCTACAGTCCATGGGGTCACAAAGAGTCGGACACGATTGAGCAACTAACAGAGCACAATCATTAGCTAAACTGAACAAAGAAAGTGGCCATATGTGACCAAGAATATGGACTTTACAGAATTAGTCCAGGAAAGTCACTACATTCACACACACACCTAAAAAACACCACCAAAAATAACAATGAACATAACAACAAACTCTGAGAGGGGAGCAGTATGATCACTATAGCTGCTATTATTTTAAATATCCATATTTTAATGAAAATTATGACATGTGAAAAAAAGGAACTATGGTCCATATGCAGAGAGGAAAAAAAAAAAAAACAATAGAAATGGTTGCTAAGAAAACCAGATGTTGTACCCACTAGACAGAGACTTTTAATAGACTGTAAAAAATATACTGAAAGAACTAAAAGAAACTGTGTTTTAAAAATATATACAGGGAGGGAGGAGGGAAGGGGGTTCAGGATGGGGAACACGTGTATACCTGTGGCGGATTCATGTCGATGTATGGCAAAACCAATACGATATTGTAAAGTAATTAAAACAAATAAATTTATATTAAAAAAACATAAAACAAAAATAAATAAATAAATAAAAATTTAAAAAAATATAAAAACAATGTTTCTCTTACTAAATAGGGCATATCAAAAAGGAAATAGAAATTATACAACACAAATAGAAATTTTGAAGTAAAAAGTATAACTAAAATGAAAATTTTACTTAGAGGGGCTTAACAGCAGATGTGAATAGCAGATGACAAAATCATCAAACTTGCATCTAGGTCAGTTGGGGTTATCCAGTTTTAAAAGCAGAAATTTGAAAGAATGAGGAAAAATAAACAAAGCTTCAGAGACTCATGGTATATCATCAAGTATGCTAAAATATGCCTAATATGAGTAACAGAAGGAAAGGAGAGGGAGAATATTTGTAGAAATAATGGCCAAAAGCTTCCCAAATTTGACCCCAAAATCCATTAACCTCCACACACGGAAGTTCAGAGAATGTGAAACAGCATGTCTAAAGCCAAAATCGAAGAGAAAATCTTAGAAGCAACAAATGAAAAGCAGTTCACTTATTGTATAAGATATTGTCATAAGATTAACAGCTGGTTTGTCATTAGAAACACAGATGGCAGAATGTAGTAGGGTGATATGTGGAAAGCTGGGAGGAAAAAAATTGTCAACTAAGATTTTTATATCTGGCAAAATTATGCTTTAAAAATGAAAAACCTTTCCAAAATTGAAAAGATCATAAGGGAATGCTCTGAATAATTTCCAGCAGATTACATAACATATGAAATGGAGAGATTTATAGAGACACATACTATCAAAACTGACTCAAAAAGTAGGAAAAAATTGAACAGAACTATAACAAGAGATTAAATTAATAGTCAAAAACCTTCCTATAAAAGAATGTCAGAACTAAATTACTTTAATGGTAAGTTGTACCAAATGTTTAAAGACAAATTTACAGCAATTTTATAAACTCTTTTTTAAAAAGTAGAAGAGGATTGAACATGTCTGACTAATGCAATGAGGCCCTGATAGTAAAACCAGATAAAGACATCTAAAGACAACTTCAGACCAGATTTATATGTTTCATAGTTAGAGCTGCATAGGTAGTGCTGATGGTTGTACAAATCTGTAATTATAATTAAAACTACTGAGTTGTACACTTTAAAATGGTAAATTTTATGGAATGTAAAATATATCTTAAATTCATCATAAAAATAATGCTGCAGTTAATATCCTTCCCCATGCCTCCAAGTTTGCAAGTTCTACAAATGTTTCTGTCTATGGACCAACAACTGAAAATTCTGGCATGTAGTTTTTCAATTTTTCTAAAACGTGAAAATTGCTCTACAAAGTAGCTATGTCATTTGTACTTCCTCCAGTGGTGTGAGAAAGTTCCAGTTTGTTTGATCTTTGCCAATATTTAAATAATCAGTTTTTAAATTTTATTTTAGTTTTAATTTTTACTTATTTGTTGTGAAATGGTACTTTACTGGTTTGCATTTCTGTGACTTTGAGGAAGATTAAGCATCTTGTAATCTGTATTGACCATTCACTTTTCCTCTTCTGTGAATTTTCTATTCATATCCGTTGTCCACTGGCTGTCAAGCTGTTGGTTTGTAGAGCTACCTTTAAGTGCTGATAACATAGGAACCAGAGGCTTCCCTCCCCGGGAGTGACAGTGAGCATTACCAGCCATTTGGGCATATCAGTACTTTCTAGGCAAGAACCATGTCCATTCCAAAATGGAATCTTTGAAATATATTGTTGTCATGACGAGCAACAACATCTCAAAGGATTACTTTGTCTAAGAGGTAAAACCCTGGAGTTTCTTTTCACTACCTGCCTGCTATCAATTGCAAAGAAGTTACACATAAGTTAAGTGTTTTTTCTTCTATTGATCCTTCAGTCAAAAGCCTGTCTTTTTTCTAACCTTGATTACTTTCCTTAGTTTTTGTTCTCTTGAAAAAATTATGAATATATTATAATTTACCTCACAATGAGCCCTCTTCTAAAGTTCTTAACAAATTTGCCATTTGGAAGAGTTTATTTTTGTTTATCTCCTGACTCCATGTCTATCTTCTTTCCCACCATCTTGACCACATCTCTCTTGCCTCACAGGCATCTCAAGTACTTATACTAACTTATGGCAGTTTACACCATCAAAATTTAGACTAACCTCAAGCACTCAAGCTCTAAAATTGAGCTCCTTTCCATAAAACATTTATTTTTCTCAATGAAGCTGGATTTCAAGGAGTCAGGAAACAGATAAGTTCATCAGGTGGTGAAATGCTCGAGACTAAGGAGTTTAAAGATCAATTTTTTTAATGTCAGTCACAATTTATTTATTAAAATAAACCCTGCACATGTAAAAACCCAGAATAGCAAAACTTGTATTGCAGGAAAAATTCTAGAGGTGTTCTAAAATTTCTTCACATTTGTATTCAATCCTGTGAGAATTTTAAAAGGAAAACTTTTGCTAAAGCTAAGACTTTGATACAGTAAACTGGTAATACACATTTAGTAAATATGGAATGTTCGAAAAAAACAATCAAACAGAGTAAGTGTGTGAAATGGTTTTTAGCATGAAAGAACTCAAGGAATGTGATTCCCTTCTTCAAGAGACTAATAGAAAATAAACTTCAGCTCAAACAGAGGCTAGAGAAGCAGTGTGCACTGAATCTATTTAAAAGAAAATGGGGATTGTTTTTACAGAACTGAATGTAAATATTTAGACCTTGTAAGCATGAAAATTATATAACTAATCATCCATGAAAATGAGGAAATAAGGAAGAAGAAAAGGTAAGTTCCTTGATTTCTTTATTATTTAAATTTGAGGATTAATAGATCATCAAGTAATATATACAAAAAGGCATAAATTTTTCACTAAGTGATTTAATCAACTAAAGTCATATAGGGAATGAAGGAAGGGAGGAAATAGAAATAAACAAACTTCATCCTTGTTCACAGCTGGAATCGACAGATTCAGTCTATAAAGTTTTGAGAAATAAAAACATTACAAAAATTAGTCATTTTTAATGATAATCACAACAGGAATAAAACATTTCATATTTAAAGAAATACCCCAAAACACACCATATCACACAGACACACACAAAGAAAGTAAGGGAAAAAATACCAAGCATTAAAGGACTTAAAAGTAGCAAAAGCAACAAAAAAACAGCATAAAATTTTAACAAAATTAAGACCAAAATCTACTCTGTTCAGATCAGTTCAGTTGATCAGTGGTGTTCAACTCTTTGTGATCCCATGGACTGCAGTGCACCACACCTCCCTGTTCATCACCAACACCCAGAGTTTACTAAGACTCATATCCATTGAGCCGGTGATGCCATCCAACCACCTCATCCTCTGTCATCCCCTTCTACTGCTGCCTTCTGTCTTTCCCAGCATCAGGGTCTTTTCCAGTTAGTCAGTTCTTCCCATCAGTTGGCCAAAGTATTCGGGTTTCAGCTTCAATATCATTCCTTCCAATGACTATGCAGGACTAATCTCCTTTAGGATGGACTGGCTGGATCTCCTTGCAGTCCAAGGGACTCTCAAGAGTCTTCTCTAATGCCACAGCTCAAAAGCATCAATTCTTCAGCAGTCAGCTTTCTTTATAGTCCAACTCTAACATCTATACATGACTACTGGAAAAACCATAACTTTGACTAGATGGACTTTTGTTGGCAAAGTAATGTCTTTGCTTTTTAATATGCTGTCTAGGTTGGTCATAAATTTCCTTTCAAGGAGTAACCGTCTTTTAATTCATGGCTGCAGTCACCATCTGCAGTGATTTTGGAGCCCCCGCCTCCAAAAAAAAAAAAAAAAGCCTGTCACTGTTTCCACTGTTTCCCCATCTATTTGCCATGAAGTAATAGGACCAGATGTCATAATCTTAGTTTTCTGAATGTTGAGCTTTAAGCCAACTTTTTCACTCTCCTCTTTCACTTTCATCCAGAGGCTCTTTAGTTCTTCTTCACCTTCTACCATGAGGATGGTGTCATCTGCATATCTGAGGTTATTGATATTTCTCCTGGCAATCTTCATTCTAGCTTGTACTTCATCCAGTCCAGCATTTCTCATGATATACTCTGCATAAATAAGCAAGGTGACAATATACAGCCTTGATATACTCCTTTCCTGATTTGGAGGTAGTCTGTTGTTCCATGTCCAGTTCTAACTGTTGCT
This sequence comes from Cephalophus harveyi, assembly GCA_006410635.1. Taxonomy (NCBI): domain Eukaryota; kingdom Metazoa; phylum Chordata; class Mammalia; order Artiodactyla; family Bovidae; genus Cephalophus; species Cephalophus harveyi. Next base: position 102,877 of record SJYT01033963.1, read on the forward strand.
TCCTGACCTGAATACATATTTCTCAGGAGACAGGTGAGGTGCCCTGGTATTCCCTTCTCTTTAAGAGTTTTCCACAGTTGTGATCCAACAGTCAAAACGCTATGGCATAGTCAAGAAAGCAGAAATAGATGTTTTTCTGCAACTCTCTTACTTATTCAATGATCTAACAGATGTTGGCAATTTGATATCTGGTTCCTCTGCCTTTTCTAAATCCAGCTTGGACATCTGGAAGTTCACAGTTTATGTATTGCTGAAGCCTGGCTTGGAGAATTTTGAGCATTACTTTACTAGCTGTCTC
>SJYT01033963.1:103438-113722 GCA_006410635.1 Cephalophus harveyi
CCACTAGCTTTGTTCATAGTGATGCTTTCTAAGGCCCACTTGACTTCACATTCCAGGATGTCTGGCTCTAGGTGAGTGATCACACCATCGTGATTATCTTGGTCATGAAGATCTTTTTTGTACAGTTCTTCTGTGTATTCTTGCCACCTCTTCTTAATATCTTCTGCTTCTGTTAGGTCCATACCATTTTTGTCCTTTATTGTGTCCATCTTTGCATGAAATGTTCCCTTGGTATCTCTAATTTTCTTGACGAGATCTCTAGTCTTTCCCATTCTATTGTTTTCCTCTATTTCTTTGCATTGATCACTGAGAAAGGCTTTCTTACTTCTCCTTGTTATTCTTTGGAACTCTGCAATCAAATGGGTATATCTTTCCTTTTCTCCTTTGACTTTCACTTCTCTTCTTTTCACAGCTATTTGTAAGGCCTCCTCAGACAAACATTTTGCCTTTTTACCTGTCTTTTTCTTCAGGATGGTCTTGATCATTGCCTCCTGTACAATGTCACAAACGTCCGTCCATAGTTCTTCAGGTACTCTGTCTATCAGATCTGATCTCTTGAAGCCATTTGTCACTTCCACTGTATAGTCATAAGGAATTTGATTTAGGTCATACCTGAATGGTCTAGTGGTTTCCCTACTTTATTCAATTTAATTCTGAATTTGGCAATAAGGAGTTCCTGATTTGAGCCATAGTCAGCTCCTGGTCTTGTTTTTGCTGACTGTATAGAGCTTCTCCTTCTTTGGCTGCAAAGAATATAATCAATCTGATTTCGGTATTGACTATCTGATGATGTCCGTGTGTAGAGTCTTCTCCTGTGTTGTTGGAAGAGGGTGTTTGCTATGACCAATGCGTTCTCATCCGGTCCCATCACTTCATGGGAAATACATGGGGAAACAGTGGAAACAGTGACAGGCTTTTTTTTTTTTTTGGAGGCAGGGGGCTCCAAAATCACTGCAGATGGTGACTGCAGCCATGAAATTAAAAGACGCTTACTCCTTGGAAGAAAAGTTATGACCAACCTAGATAGTATATTCAAAAGCAGAGACCTTACTTTGCCGACTAAGGTCCATCTAAGACTGAGCGACTGAACTGAACTGAACTGAATACGTTCTCTTGGCAAAACTCTATTAGCCTTTGCCCTGCTTCATTTTGTACTCCAAGACCAAACTTCCCTGTTATTCCAGGTATCTCTTGACTTCCTACTTTTGCATTACAGAGAAAGGAATCTGGTTAAATTACATAAAACCCAGCGATATTCTACCTACTAGAAACACTTAAAAAGCAAAATAACTCAAAGATGGGGCAAAGTACACAAAGAAAGTGTAAGCAACAACAACAAATTAGGAGTCAGGATCTTAATTCAGATAAGTTGACTTTTAGACTTGAATTAACTTTAAAGCATTAAATGTGATTTTACAAAATAACTCAAAGATGGGGCAAAGTACACAAAGAAAGTGTAAGCAACAACAACAAATTAGGAGTCAGGATCTTAATTCAGACAAGTTGACTTTTAGACTTGAATTAACTTTAAAGCATTAAATGTGATTTTAAGTGCATCACATAATGAGAAAATCTATAAACCATAATGAAGATAAAAATTATAAAAATGCATGCGGCAAGAAGAATTTTAAGATGTCCTCCAATATTCCTGTCTCTGGGTATCCTTGCCTTGTATAAATCTCACCTCCTGAAGCTAAAAGTTTAAGAAAGGATAAAGCCTGGAGCTCTGAATATAATGGGATATGATTGTTACACAATACTTGGCAAAAGGGATTTTATAGATATAAGTAGGTTACTAGACAGTTGGCTTTGAGTTAATCAAAGGAGTATTATTAATAGCCTGATATAATCACATGATCCCTTTAAGTCTAAGTCTTAGATGTTGGAGACAGAAGTTGTATTGGTAGTGTGAAGGGGCCATAGACCAAGAAACTGCAGACAGTTTCTAGAAGCTGAAAAATGCCCTCAGACACAGCCAGCAAGAGGGCAGGATCTTCAGTCTTTCAGCCTCAAGGAACTGAACTCTGCCAACAACTTAATGACCTTGGAAGAAGATCCTAAATCTCAAGTGAGATGGAAGTTCATACTGACACCTTGATTCTAGCCATGTGAGACCCTAAGCACCGCCTGACCTTGACCAGCAGAAAATGTCAAATAATAAATGGGTGTTTTATAAAATCATTATATTTGTGGTAACTTGTTACACAGCAATTGAAAATTAAAATGATCTAAATTGATGGCAGAAATATCAATAACCTCAGATACGCACCCTTGTGACACCACCATTATGGCAGAAAGTAAAGAAGAACTAAATAGCCTCTTGATGAAAGTGAAAGAGGAGAGTGAAAAAGTTGACTTAAAGCTTAACATTCAGAAGACTAAGATCATGGCATCCGGTCCCATCACTTCATAGAAAATAGATGGGGAAACAGTGGCTGACTTTATTTTTCTGGGCTCCAAAATCACTGCAGATGGTGATTGTAGCCATGAAATTAAAAGATGCTTACTCCTTGGAAGGAAAGTTATGACCAACCTAGACAGCATATTCAAAAACAGAGACATTACTTTGCCAACAAAGATCCGTCAAAATAGATGGGGAAACAGTGGCTGACTTTATTTTTCTGGGCTCCAAAATCACTGCAGATGGTGATTGTAGCCATGAAATTAAAAGATGCTTACACCTTGGAAGGAAAGTTATGACCAACCTAGACAGCATATTCAAAAACAGAGACATTACTTTGCCAACAAAGATCCGTCTAGTCAAGGCTATGGTTTTTCCAGTGATCATGTATGGATGTGAGAGTTGGACTATAAAGAAAGCTGAGCGCTGAAGAATTGATGCTTCTGAACTGTGGTGTTGGAGAAGACTCTTGAGAGTCCCTTGGATTGCAAGGAGATCCAACCAGTCCATCCTAAAAGAGATCAGTCCTAGGTGTTCATCAGTAGGACTGATGTTGAAGCTGAAACTCCAATACTTTGGCCACCTAATGCGAAGAGCTGACTCATTTGAAAAGCCCATGATGCTGGGAAAGATTGAGGGCAGGAGGAGAAGGCGACGACAGAGGATGAGATGGTTGCATCACATCACCGACTCAATGGACATGGGTTTGGGTGGACTCTGGGAGTTGGTGATGGACAGGGAAGCCTGGTGTGCTGTGGTTCATGGGGTCACAAAGAGTCAGACACAATTGAGCAACTGAACCATATAACAGTAGTATCAAAATTCATAAAGCAAAACAAAGCTCTAGGAACACACACTGGTTTATGTACTAATACAAAATACTCTTTTACAGCGTTAGTAGCAGAAGCTTTAAGTCACCTCTGTCAGCATGTCCTTTAGGATTATTAAAGCAAGTAAGAATTCAGGCTATGCTGAAGACAAAGGTAAGTGTGTATATATGTGTGTGGGTGAGAGAGAGAAACTCATATATCAGTCTCTAGCCCTGAATGCAAAGAATATCTTTTTTCCCCTAGTGCCCACAAAAAGGAATACTCATAAAAGATAACCACATGTTAAGCTAGAAATTTATGTATAAATTCAAAAATGTAGAAACAGCAGAAATATTCTCTGATCACAATGCAAAAATATATTATGTCAGTAATAAATTTAGGAAACAAAAAATTTCTATCATTTGCCATATAAGATACTCTATTTTAAACAACTCTTAGGTTAAAGAAAAAATTAATACAGAAGTTACAGAATCTTGATAGCCCTACATATTAGAATCTATAACATATAGCTGAAAGAGCATGCAGAGAAAAATCCACAGCTTTACATACTTAGAATTATAAACTAGGAAGGATGGAAATAATTGAATCAAGAATCCACAAAAAGTTAGAAAAAGAACCTCACAGTAAATCCAAGGGAGATGGAGGAAAGAAGGCATACATAAAGATGAAGCTGCATCCTTGAATTTGATAAGGGAAAAACAGTACAACTAGTGAATAAACTCAAAATCTGATACTTTCTGATAAGAAGAACACTTCACTTCTGTGATATTTTCCCCAAAAAAAACTATATCTCCAATGAAATGTTGATAAAATATCGATAAATGCAAACTTGAGGGGTATTCCAAAACATCTGACCAGGTACCCTTCCAAAATAGTCAAATTCATGAACAAGGAAAGATTACAAAATAATCACAAAATAGAGGAAATGAAGGAGAAATGACTATTAAATACAATGTGGGATCCTGAATTGGATCTTGGAACAGGAAAAGGACTTTAATAGACAAATAAAGTCTACAGTTTAGTTAATAAAGTTGTACTTTTATTAACTTTTCAGTTTTGACAGATGTGCCATGGTTATGTAAGATGATAACATTAGGGGAAATAAGGTTAGGGGTACATGAAAACTCTATGCTATCTTTGCAACTTTTCTGTAAATCTAAAATTATTCTAAAATAAAGACATCATTTTTTTAAAAGAAGTACAGAAGACCTAAAAAATTTAAACAGAACAATTAGAAGAAATGAAAGTAATGATCAAAGTGCTACCCCCTTAAACAAACAAACAAAACATACCACGTTCTAAAAGTTTTATTAGAGTATTTTACCAAACACTTCAGTCATCCACAACTTCAATGCTAGTTAAATCATTCTGATATAGACACATTTAAAAGGCACTCATATACTTTCCCATGAAGTAAAGAATTAAAAGATAATACAGTCTTTTTCTTTCCAATTTTAATATACTTATTTCTTTCTATTTTTCAGTAATACTGGATGGAATGTCCATCCCGAAATGGCAAATGTTAGTAGTAATAATGGTCATCTTTGTCTTGTTCTTTAATTGAGAATACTTCTAATTATCTCTCTATTACACCTGGCTCTTTCTTTTGTGTTTACATGTCACATTAAGAGAATGACACACGTCTATTTTATTAAAGAATTGTTATCAAGAATTGATTTAAAATTTTATCAGAAATTTTGCCTTAATAAAAATTATCATGTAATTTTAATAAAGTTGAGAATTATATTTTATGTTCTCTTTAATATCATCATTCTTGTATGTTGGAAATAAATACCACTTGATTATGCTTTTAATATGGCTTTTTGGCTAATCTTTAGTTAAGTGCTCAGTAAAATATGTGATGAATTTGTCTGAAATTTTCCTGTACCTGTGTATCTTCATGTACTATCTTTATTGGTCTTTGACATTAAGGTTATACAAAGCTTTAGATTTGGGGATAAGTTCCAACAGGTGGTAAGAGTTCATTCTCTCTCTCTGTAAAATTAGTTTGTTTACTTTAATTGGAGGCTAATTACTTTACAGTGTTGTAGTGGTTTTTGCCATACATTGACGTGAATCAGCCATGGGTGTACATGTATGAGTTCATTCTCTTTTAATGAGTCTCTTTCTTCTCTTTGACTAGTAAGTAGTCTCCACATTCTACAGTCCAGTGTCAAGTGGCACCACGTGGTAAGTGATATTCTATGAGTATATTAATGTAACTGAAATCTCTTGTGGGGGGAAACAAACAAATTTGTTCATTGTCTCCATTACATGCCTGTTATAAATAATGCTTAAAATACAATTGTGTGGGTAGATGGAAGAGAAGGGCAGTTTGGTTGAAAACTGTTTTTAGCTTTTTCTTGGCAGAGTCTTGTTCCTGCTTACCCTGTGTGCCCTGGAAAATGACCTTCAACGCTAATTCAAAAGGATGAAAATTTTGATTCATCACACTATTTTTCCCATCCACCTTCGTCTCCTGACTGGCCTGCTACGATAGCCTATTATTCTTCTTCATTACTGTGGAAATCCTTCCCACCAGATTAGGTCAGAAGTGAATGACCACTAGAAAGAGGACAAGAGGTCATGCTATGGGCAGACAAAAAAGAAAAATGTTTTCCCAGTTCACCACTGCAACCTCAGAGAAGCTTCACTGGTGGCTTAGTGGTAAAGAGTCTGCCTGCCAATGTAGGAGACACGGGTTTGATCCCTGGTCTGGGAAGATCCCACATGCAGCAGAGAGCTAGCCCTTGTGCCACAACTATTGGGCCTGAGCTCTAGAGCCCAGGAGCCGCAACTGCCGAGCCCATGCGCCCCAGAACCTATGCTCCACAACAAGTGAAGTCACTACAGTGGAAGCCTGCTCGCCACAACTAGAGAGTAGCCGCTACTTTAACTAGAGAAAGCGCACACAGCGATGAAGACACAGGGCAGCCAAAAAATAAATAAATAAATAAATACTATTTTAAATATAAAATTAAAGACAGAGGAGACAAGGGGAGCTGAGAGAGAGAAACTCCATTATTCACTCCAATAATAGTAAAAATGGCTAACAGTTAGATAGCTTTAATAACATCTTCGTTACACTCTGAGTGCTTTACATGAAAAGCTCATTTAATCCTCACAGCACTCCTACACAGTAAGTACTTCTATTATCCCTGCTCAGAAAATGAGGAAACTGAGGCAAGAGGTGTGACCTGACAGTGGGCCCATAATTTTCAAGTGGTGGAACAGGATACAAATTCATGGAATCTGGTTCCAGTATCACTGGTATCACCACCAAGTTATAATGTGTTGGCCCTAAAAACAAGAATCTTGCCTGCCCTTGGGATCAAGGAATAAATAATAAGGTTGAAGATTTTAAATAAAGAGGATTCATTATTAAAAATAATGGGGAATTCATTTTAGTAACCAAAAGAGATGGAAAATTCATGAAATCAGACTTAGAAGTCAATAAGGGAGACAATGATCTAGGAGAGGATGGGATCAGTGAGTAGAGAGGGATAGAGTACAGCAGAAGAATTACAAGAAAAAATAAAACCATTTCCTGGTCTTCTCAGCCCAAACAGTGTTATTAGCACTTCCATATCGGTGTATTCTATCTCTGGATAGATAGAAGGAAGACTTGGAAATTTTGTCGCTATTTACCCTATTGTGCTGTGCTGTATGTGTGTGCATTACTTTTTAAAATGTTTAAATAAATATAATGCTTTAAAACTTTATTCAAAAAGATGCTTCTATAGATAATTAAGTTTCATCACTGGCTCAACCTACACATTTGTATCTAAATTTGAAACCCATCTCCTGCTCATATAAAGATGCTGTTTCCTGTGTGTGTCTGTGAATGTGCCTTACAGATCATCAATTCTATCCTAATTTTAATCTTTATTTTACTTTTATGTCATTAGATTTCTTTTCTTTGTCTCTAAGTCACCCCTAATCCCTGTTATTCCTCTGGTGAAGGGGTGTCTTAATAAAATAAATTAATATAGAGCAATCTTACTGTGTGAATTTGAAACTCTGTTTTGTTGTTAGCTGTTGTTGCTCAGTCAACTACTTTACTGATTCCTGCTATGTCTCCAGAGATAAACTGGTGATCTAGTAAGACAGTTGCTAAACTCGTAAAGTAAGAATATGGTCCTAAGAAGGTTTAAATTGCACTGTAATTTCAGGTTTTAATGTTTTTAAGAAGCAGGGTCCATATTTCACTTAGGTCCAAAAACCAAATTATATTTAAGAGAATGACATAGACTTATGTTGGAAATAGATGTATATAGACAGAGAGTTCCAGAAAAACATCTATTTCTGCTTTATTGACTATGCCAAAGCCTTTGACTGTGTGGATCACAATAAACTGTGGAAAATTCTGAGAGAGATGGGAATACCAGACCACTTGACCTGCCTCTTGAGAAACCTGTATGCAGGTCAGGAAGCAACAGTTAGAACTGAACATGAAACAACAGACTGGTTCCAAAGAGGAAAAGGAGTACGTCAAAGCTGTATATTGTGACCCTGCTTATTTAACTTCTATGCAGAGTACATCATGAGAAACGCTGGGCTGGAAGAAGCACATGAATGAAGATTGCCAGGAGAAATATCAATAACCTCAGATACGCACCCTTATGACACCACCTTTATGGCAGAAAGTGAAGAAGAACTAAAGAGCCTCTTGATGAAAGTGAAAAAGGAGAGTGAAAAAGTTGGCTTAAAGCTCAACATTCAGGAAACTAAGATCATGGCATCCAGTCCCACCACTTCATGGAAAATAGATGGGGAAACAGTGGAAACAGTGGCTGACTTTATTTTTCTGAGCTCTAAAATCACTGCAGGTGGTGATTGTAGCCATGAAATTAAAAGACATTTACTCCTTGGAAGTAATGACCAACCTAGACAGCATATTAAAAAGCAGAAATATTACTTTGGCAACAAATATCTGTCTAGTCAAGGCTGTGGTTTTTCCAGTGGTCATGTATGGATGTGAGAGTTGGACTGTGAAGAAAGCTGAGCGCTGGAGAATTGATGCTTCTGAACTGTGGTGTTGGAGAAGACTCTTGAGAGTCCCTTGGACTGCAAGGAGATCCAACCAGTCCACCCTAAAGGAGATCAGTCCTGGATGTTCATCGGTAGGACTGATGTTGAAGCTGAAACTCCAATACTTTGGCCACCTAATGCGAAGAGCTGACTCATTTGAAAAGCCCCTGATGCTGGGAAAGATTGAGGGCAGGAGGAGAAGGGGACAACAGAGGATAAGATGTTTGGATGGCATCACCAACTCAATGGACATGGGTTTGGGTGGACTCCGGGAGTTGGTGATGGACAGGGAGGCCTGGAGTGCTGTGGTTCATGAGGTTGCAAAGAGTCGGACACGACTGACCAACTGAACTGAACTGAGACAGAGAGGAGATGGTCAAGTGATTCGTGGGACAAAAATTAAACTTGTTTCATGTAAAGGTCACGGTTTGAGCCTAAACTAAGTTCTTGCTAGAATTCAGGCCCACTCCAGATGGACCACTCCAGATGAGACAGGACTATCAGGATGGAAGAGACTGCAAGAGAAGAATACCTCTTGTGTGAAAATATTATCAAGGTGCCTCAGTGTGATCAAGGACAATGGGCTGGTAGCAGAGTGGACAGAGTCTCACTGCAGCAGTCCTAGCTGCCAAGTCCTAGAAAGATGGGGCTGCTGTAAAAGATAGAGAAACAATGAGTAGATAAAATGGTGAGAGTGAATGCAGTCACCTGTGGCTCTTGCTAAAAAGTGAGAGAATCTCTTGTGCAATGCCAGTTTTCTTTCTCTCTCTTTTTAAATTGAAGTATAGTTGACTTTCAAATTATATTACTTCAAATCAGTAGCTCAATTCCTTTGTGTTTATTTGAAGAAAACAAAAACACTAATTTGAAAATATATATGACCTCTATGTTCATTGCAGCATTATTTACAGCAGCCGAGATATGGAAGCAACATAACTGTCCATCAACAAATAAATGGATAAAGAATATGGGGTACATATACACAATGGAATATTACTTGGCCATAAAAAGAATGAAATCTTGCCATTTGCATCAACATTAACAGACTTAGAGGATATTATGCTAAGTAAAATAAGTTACGAGTTCTCTTGATTGCGGGTATCATCCATCATGGGACTCTACTAGCAAGCACTAGCAGCAGTATCAATGCCTTTGACAGATGGCCGCTTCAGCAGCATCATTTGACTCCAGCAAAACTGCATGCTTTCTCAGTTATGCCCAACTCTTTGCAACCCCATGGACTGTAGCCTGCCAGGCTCCTCTGTCCATGGAAGCAAAAATACTAGAGTGGGTTGCCATTTCCTACTCCAGGGGATCTTTCCAACCCAGAGATCAAACTCGCATCTCTTGCATTGGCAAGCAGATCCTTTACAATCAGCAAAAATAGTCAATATTATCTTAGCAAATCACAGTGGTAAAGAAGCTATCACACCTTTAATCTATTATAGATGCTCAGCTATATATTAATAGCACAAAGCTTTTCTGTATCTAATTAAGTGAATCTATCCAGTGGTTCCTCTATTTCAAAAATGTATTGACTAATTTTACTTATTTATGCTTTTCAAAACAACTTTGTTTTTTAATTTATTTTATTGGAGTATAGTTGATTTACAATGTTGCATTAGTTTCAGACCTACAAGACCTTTTAGAACTAACACCCAAAAAAGATGTCCTTTTCATTATAGGGGACTGGAATGCTAAAGTAGGAAGTCAAGAAACACCTGGAGTAGCAGGCAAATTTAGCCTTAGAATGCGGAATGAAGCAGGGCAAAGACTAATAGAGTTTTGCCAAGAAAATGCACTGGTCATAGCAAACACCCTCTTCCAACAACACAAGAGAAGACTCTACACATGGACATCACCAGATGGTCAACACCGAAATCAGATTGATTATATTCTATGCAGCCAAAGATGGAGAAGGTCTATACAGTCAACAAAAACAAGACCAGAAGCTGACTGTGGCTCAGATCATGAACTCCTTATTACCAAATTCAGACTCAAATTGAAGAAAGTAGGGAAAAC
>SJYT01033963.1:145223-217913 GCA_006410635.1 Cephalophus harveyi
GGGGGAAGGTGGGAGGAGAGATACATAAATGTTCTGATAGTAGCTTTTATACCAGAAGCAAATGTACTGAGTTTTTTTAAAAATTAATTTTCCTGGAAAGAATTAGAGCAATTGTAGGAAGAAAAGTCACACTTCTCCAGTGACTCACAGAGGCATCTGAAGTGTTTCATACATGGAGAGGAGCATGAAAATTTTTCGACATTCGCTCCCCTACCCAGTATCCTAAGAATTTGCTACCTACAAATAGGTACCTACTCTATGGAATAGAAACTAACATTAGGTGGAATCTCTAGTATTTCCAAGCACTTTGCTAGGAACTTTCCTTTTTGTCCATAAATGTTACCCCCTTAGTTCCCACAATAATGTTACAAGATAGCATTTGTTATATGCATTTCACAGATGAGAAAATTGAGACTCAGTAACAGAGCAAAGATTTTAATACATAGTTTGTGTATTCTGATACTCAACTGTAACCATAGTCAGATACAGTAAGCTACCTACATATAAATCTTCAAGTTGTGATCATTCAAAGATGTGAATGCAAATATGCCAGCTGTTTCACTGTACTAGTGTACTTTTCAACATACTGTACTGTAAGATGTTAGACGTTTTATTTTTGTGTTTTTTTATGTATTTGTGTGAAAAGTATTATAAGCCTATTACAGTACAGTACTCTATAGCCAATTGTACCTAAGGTAAATTTTTTGGACTTATGAACACACTCTCAGAACAGAGTTCATATGTGGGGGACTTACTGTGTGTTTGAGTCTGTGTGAGTGTGTGCATATCAGACACAAACATTTAACACTGACTATGCTTAGCAAATGTAATTTTATACTTTGTTTGTTCACTAGGCAAGTGTTAATGCTCCATGTTTGGGTGTCCTGGCAGCAGAGTTATCTCTTTTGTGTTCTCATTCTGATCCCTCAATCACACAACAGGCATTTGTGGGAATGTTTCACCTCCTCTGCATTGCAAAGTGTCAGAGTGGTAAGATTCATCTTTTCTAAGGGTTACAAAGAATCTGTTCCTAATTATTCTACTGTGGGTTCCAAGGAGGTTCTACGTCTGTAGATTTCTAAATCCTGCCCCAAGATCTATGGCTCCATTTATCAAAATGTATTTTTAGATCTTTTATAGAATTATCTTTAAAATGTTATAGTTGGTTCTTCAATATGTATCCCTGGGTCAGGAATATCACCTGGAGAAGGAAATGGCAACCCACTCCAGTATTCTTGCCTGGAAAATCCCATGGACAGAGGAGCCTGGTGGGCTATAGTCCATGGGGTCACAAAGAGTAAGACATGACTGAGTGACTTACACTTTCACTTTCATACTTAGATTAGTGTCAGGGTGTTACTGGCAGGGACAGAAATGCTGGGTGGAGGCAGGGAAAAAAGAGCAGAAAAATTACCGGTCAGTTCAGTTCAGTTCAGTTCAGTTGCTCAGTTGTGTCCAACTCTTTGCGACCCCATGAACCCCAGCACGCAGGCCTCCCTGTCCATCACCAACTCCCGAAGTTCACCCAAACCCATGTCCATTGTGTCGGTGATGCCATCCAGCCATCTCATCCTCTGTCATCCCCTTCTCCTCCTGCCTTCAATCTTTCCCAGCATCAGGGTCTTTTCCAATGAGTCAGTTCTTCACCTCAGGTGGCCAAAGTATTGGAACTTCAGCTTCAGCATCAGGCCTTCCAATGAATATTCTGGATTGATTTCCTTTAGGATGGACTGGTTGGATCTCCTTGCAGTCCAAGGTCAGACTCTCAAGAGTCTTCTCCAACATCATGGTTCAAAAGCATCAATTCTTCAGCACTCAGCTTTCTTTACAGTCCAACTCTCATATCCATACATGACCACTGGAAAAACCATATGGGACTCTTAAAAAGAGGCATTCTTTTTGTCTCTAATGGAGCATCAAATAGAATTCTTGCTTCAATGATGGGGGGAAAGATGTAAATAAATGCTGTTCTGGTCTACCTAACAAAGCTTGAGGGCAAGACGTTATGGTATCAAACTATTTCGAAGTACTTAAACAGAGAACAGATTTGCCCTCCCATAATAAACTGTTTATAGACAACAGATAACAAAGCACAATGATTCCTGAGAGAAGAGAACAGATGAATAAATAAAGCAGAGTCTACAACTGATTGAGTTTACAACCTAGAGTAAGTTTCTAGGCTGCAGCCCAGAAATGAGCAACCCAAGTGTCCCAAATTAAAAAGTCAGAATTGGGAATCCAGAAAGATCAAGTTATCTAGAGTTCACATGGCAGAGTACCAGAAAGGAGTGCTCCAGAGATCTGCAGAGTCCATTTAACTATTAGCTATGTAAGGAAACTACCTGCTGTTTGTGGGGTGAGGGGGTAATACCCAAAATGGTTAAAAAGGTAAAAGCACTGAATTCCAAAAGACTGGCAATGGTGCCCATGCCTATAAGCTAGAATTTGAAACTTCATAATTCACGAGTAATAAGGCAGATTACTCAAAGAGATTTTGTCTCATAAGGAGGAAAAAATTATCCCTGAATTACTTTAGTGCCATTCAGCCTGTCGGCGTTAGTTGTTCAGTGTGTCTGACTCTTTGCAGTCCCACAGACTGTAAGCCAGGCTCCTCTGTCCATGAAATTCTCCAGGCAAGTATACTGGAGTGGGTAGCCATTCCCTTCTCCAGGGGATCTTCCTGACCCAAGAATCGAACCTGGGTCTCCTGCCTTACAGGCCAGAGATTCTTTACCATCTGAGGCAGAATGTGAAATGATACAACTTTGGAAAATAATTTGGCAGTATCCTAAAAAGTCAAACACACATCTATCATATGATCCAGTAATTCCTAAAAGAAATGAAAGCAAATATCCACTCAAAGACTTATACATGAATGTTGACAGGATCTTTTTTTTTAATAGCCCCAAACTGGAAACAACCAAATGTCCACCAAGACGCAAATGAATACATAGATGATGGTATATACGTACAGTGGGGTAGTAGTCATCACAGAGAAATGAATCAACTATTGACAGATACAATAATGTGAATGAATTGCAAATAATTTTGCTGAATGAAAGATGCCAAGCAACAGAAGAGCAGCACATACTAAATTGCTCCACTTATTTGAAATTAGAAAATACAAATGAAAGAATGTGGATCTGTGTGTATCTTTGAATCAGGAAGTGCAATAGTGTGTATCCAGTAGCAGGTTTGAGCAATTATGAAAGGACAGGAGGAAACTTCTGGAGGGAATAAATCTTTTTTATTGCAGTAATACTTTTATGGGCATATACATATATATAACCAGTCCATCCTAAAGGAGACCAGTCCTGGGTATTCATGGGAAGGACTGATGCTGAGGCTGAAACTCCAATACTTTGGTCACCTCATGCGAAGAGCTGACTCATTGGAAAAGACTCTGATGCTGGGAAGGATTGGAGGCAGGAGGAGAAGGGGATGACAGAGGATGAGATGGATGGATGGCATCACTGACTCGATGCACATGAGTTTGAGTGAACTCTGGGAGCTGGTGATGGACAGGGAGGCCTGGTGTGTTGTGATTCATGGGGTCGCAGAGTTGGACATGACTGAGCAACTGAATTGAACTGAACATATATATATATATTTGTCATTTGTGAAAGTCGCTCAGTCATGTCCGTTCTGAAATACACTCAGACTCTTTGCGACCCCATGAATTGTAGTCCATGGAATTCTCTAGGCCAGAATATTGGAGTGGGTAGCCTTTCCCTTTAGGAACTTACCAAATTATATACTTTAAATATGTTGCACATTGATTATATCTCTATAAAGCTGTTAGCAAATAAAAATTCAGTTAAAATCTACCTTCTCTAGAACTAAAGACATCTGCACCTGAAGCTTATTTGAGAGCTTTTCTCTTTCTCTATACCACTCCCTCAGTTCTTTGCAAAATGCCTCCAAGTCTGCTCTTTTACCAATAGGCTTTCCAACTTAGCAGTAGCTCTTCCATTGCACTGAACTATGGATTTGATGGCCGAAATGTACTTGATACTTGGTCAACCTATTAAAATTATATATGTCCTCCACAGAGGGTTCTCTTAATACTTCATAAATTCTGGGCCAATGTAGTCATAATATTAATATTTTATGTGACTAAACTTTCAGCAGAGAGTTAAACATTCAGAAAACTTTACATTCCTAGATTTGGGCAGGAAGAGGAAACTAGAAATAGCAATGTTATAGAAGGAACCAGTGATCAAATGAAAATCTTAAACTTTCTTCCTTGATACAGAGGGTACTGCAAAAAGTAAAAATAAAAAGTATGACAAGCCTGAAAATCATGGTATGCAGCCTTCTTCCTCTGGTACAGAATTTCTACCCAAGAATTTACAAAAAGACAAAAGTAAAATCGCTCAGGTAACTTAGCCCTCACTTTATCCTATAGGTATTGTTTCACGTGTAAATTACTTTTAGTGGCAACTTATTTCTTTTTTTAGTATAAATTTATTTATTTTAATTGGAGGTTAATTACTTTACAATATTGTATTGGTTTTGCCACACATCAACATGAATCTGCCACAGGTATACATGCTGAGTTTTCCAAATTTGCTGGCAGATTGAGTGCAGCACTTTCACAGCATCATCTTTCAGGATTTGAAACAGCTCAACTGGAATTCCATCACCTCCACTAGCTTTGTTCGTAGTGATGTTTTCTAAGGCCCACTTGACTTCACATTCCAAGATGTCTGGCTCTAGATTAGTGATCACATCATCATGATTATCTGGGTTGTGAAGATCTTTTTTGTACAGTTCTTCCGTGTATTCTTGCCACCTCTTCTTAACTCTGGGATTTCTTTGGAAGGAATGATGCTAAAGCTGAAACTCCAGTACTTTGGCCACCTCATGCGAAGAGTTGATTCATTGGAAAAGACTCTGATGCTGGGAGGGATTGGGGGCAGGAGGAGAAGGGGATGACAGAGGATGAGATGGCTGGATGGCATCACTGACTCGATGGATGTGAGTCTGAGTGAACTCTGAGAGATGGTAATGAACAGGGAGGCCTGGCGTGCTGCGATTCATGGGGTCGCAAAGAGTCGGACACGACTGAGGACTGATCTGAACTGATTGTATTGGTTTTGCCATACATCAACATGAATCCGCCACAGGTATACATGTGTTCCCCATCCTGAACTCCTCCCTGTACCTGCCTCCCTGTACCATCCCTCTAGGTCGTCTCAGTGCACCAGCCCCAAGTATCCAGTATCACACATCAAACCTGGACTGGTGATTCGTTTCATAATGATATTATACGTGTTTCAATGCCCTTCTACCAAATCATCCCACCCTCGCCCTCTCCCACAGAATCCAAAAGACTGTTCTATACATCTGTGTCTCTTTTGCTGTCTTGTATACAGGGTTATCATTTCCATCTTTCTAAATTCCATATATATGCATTAGTATACTGTATTGGTGTTTTTCTTTCTGGCTTACTTCACTCTGTATAATAGGCTCCAGTTTCATCCACCTCTGGAACTGATTCAAATGTATTCTTTTTAATGGCTGAGTAATACTCCATTGTGTATATGTACCACAGCTTTCTTATCCATTCATCTGCTGATGGACATCTAGGTTGCTTCCATGTACTGGCTATTATAAACAGTGCTGCAATGAACATTGGGGTACATGTGTCTCTTTCAATTCTGGTTTCCTCAGTGTGTATGGCCAGCAGTGGGATTGCTGGGTCATAAAGCAGTTCTATTTCCAGTTTTTTAAGGAATCTCCACACAGTTCTCCATAGTGGCTGTACTAGTTTGCACTCCCACCAACAGTGTAAGAGGGTTCCCTTTTCTCCACACCCTCTCCAGCATTAATTGCTTGTAGACTTTTGGATCACAGCCATTCTGACTGGTGTGAAATGGTACCTCATTGTGGTTTTGATTTGCATTTCTCTGATAATGAGTGATGTTGAGCATCTTTTCATGTGTTTGTTAGCCATCCGTATGTCTTCTTTGGAGAAATGTCTGTTTAGTTCTTTGGCCCATTTTTTGATTGGGTAAAAAAAAAAAAAAAAAAAAAGCTAGGTCTCTTGAGAGGTAGGATCCAAACTTGCATTTAACTTAGGCTTTTATCCTATTGCCCAAATTAAGTAATAAAGTTGAGGCCAACCAAAATTAGCAAGTCAGGAAGAACACTTGCCATTTACTGAAAAGAACTGAAAAGTTACAAGGGAAAAAGAATGAATACAAAAAGTGAAGAACTAGGGCCAATAATTCAGTTTGCCAAACCCATATTCAAATGTCAAATCTATACTCATTCTTCTATAGTTATGCAGATTAAAACAAGTGTATAACTAATTATGATAGACATACACTTATTAGGAAAAAAAATAATAATAAGCAATAAGTGTGTGGGCTTCCCTGGTGGCTCAAGTGGTAACAAATCTGTCTGCATTGCAGGAGACATAGGTTTTATCCCTGGGTTGGGAAGATTCCTTGGAGAAGTGAATGGCAACCCACTCTAGTATTCTTGTCTGGAGATTCCATGCATAGAGGAGCCTGGTGGGCAACAATCTTTGGGGTTGTACAGAGTCAGACACAACTGAGCATGCATGTAATAAGTATGTAATGTTTATATATAATGCAATACACACATATACACACTTTACTGTAGAGGAGACTGAATAAAAAACAATAAGATATTCTGAGATCTGTAACAGGCTGTCTGAGTACTTAGTTGAGTGACGATCAGCACATATGTGTTAGGGAAAGTCAGTGTCCAGGCAAAAATGACTTTACTAATGAATTCTATCAAACACTTAAAAAATAAATAACACCAATCTTGAACAAAAATTTTCAAAATATTGAAAAGTAAGAATTACTACCCAACATATCTTATGAGGTCAGGATCACTTTGACACTGAAACCGGAAAGAAATACTACAAGTAAATAAAATTACAGGTCAACAGCTCTCATGTACAAAATGGAAAAACTATATTAAATTCTTCAGATTTATGAAACACAATCATATTAATAAAGATCATTAAGTCATTAAAAATGGATGGTTTATCCCAGGAATGTAACTAGCTTCATATTTAATGGTGAAAATTTGATTGCTATCATTTCAATATCAGGAACAAGGCAAAATGTTTGTTCTCATCATTTCTATTCACCATTGTACTGGAGGATATGTACAGTGAAACAAGGAAATAAAAAATCTAGTTTGGAAAGGAAGAAAACTTTTTCATTCATAGATGAAATGAAAATATGAAAAAATGTCTATGGAATATACAAAAACATTCTAGAATGAGGACTGAATTTAGGAAGGATACAAGATCAATATTCATATATTATTTGTATTTCTACAACAAACAGTTGGAATCATCTGCTGATGGACATCTAGGTTGTTTCCATGTCCTGGCTATTATAAACAGTGCTGCAATGAACATTGGGGTACATGTGTCTCTTTCAATTCTGGTTTCCTCAGTGTGTATGCCCAGCAGTGGGATTGCTGGGTCATAAGGCAGTTCAATTTCCAGTTTTTTAAGGAATCTCCACACTGTTCTCCATAGTGGCTGTACTAGTTTGCATTCCCACCAACAGTGTAAGAGGGTTCCCTTTTCTCCACACCCTCTCCAGCATTTATTGCTTATAGACTTTTGGATCGCAGCCATTCTGACTGGTGTCAAATGGTACCTCATTGTGGTTTTGATTTGCATTTCTCTGATAATGAGTGATGTTGAGCATCTTTTCATGTGTTTGTTAGAGTGGCAACTTATTTCAACAAAATTTATATTAATAGATTTTTTTCCTCTTTTATTTAAATTAAATTCAGTAAAGCAAAGAGTAAATGATAGAGTATTTGGCTTCTTGATCTTCATCTGTTAATAAGAATCATGCCTATTATTCCAGAACATAACAATTTACATTATTTACTAGATAATTCTTACAGAAAGCAAAATGAGGTAAGTTTTTCCTAGTTGTTATGCTTCTTTTTGTTTGGCTAATAAGTTACTAAAGATGGAAAACTTCTGGTTTTCTAGAAAAATTAGTGAAGTCAGAAATTAAGAGGTTTTACAATGCTATTATAATTTGCTCAGCAAACATCAAAATAATTTGGTATATATTTTAAAAACCTATTAAATTTTAAAAATTTCTTAAGTTTAAGTGATAAACCTTAGCACTAAGTAAGTAATTTCTACATTGACCCAACCTTAGGGAAAATCATGAGACTCCACATCTCTATACAGTCCTTCACCTTCTTCAAAGTATATATGCTTATTCATATGCTTGCGAGATCATCTGGCACAGGTGCCTGAATCATACTGTCCAACTGATGCTCTTCTAGCTACACAGGAATCAACAGTTCAGCAAAACCGGCTGGAGAGGCCCTTCAGGCTAGCTTATCTCTTGAATTGAAGGGTCTTAGATTTTCTCCTGAAACTGCATACATAAAGCAGTGCCTTGCCCTCCCACACTGAGGCAGATAGAATTGTGGGAGGCTGTGGAGATATGGAAGCAATACATCTCAAAGACTGCAAAGATATCCTTAAATATGCATCTGCATAATGATACATCTTTCCAAAATCAAGCATTATTCATAATCCACCTCCCCTCAGAAGTCACAAGCCTGGTTAACTATAAAGTTTTCTATTTACATGAAGAAACTAAGCATCCACCTAGGTTTACTAGAAAGTCCTTCTACATTCTTCCATTCTTAACTCCAGAGCCCTAGAGTTGAAATCCTGAGACCCATGATTAGCTAGTGAGCCTAGCACCAGCAGCCTCCTCAGGGTCTGTCTCTTTCAAGCGGATTATGAAGCTTACTATATCCACTTCCAGCTTAGTGGCCTCTCATCTGACTTAATGTCCATAAGATTTAGAAATCCTGGATTTGGGGAGGGTGCCCTGGGTCCTTGTGTTCATGACCTCTATTACTCAGTTCCCAACTGTGAGATCAAAACAGGCCTAGGACAGCACTGTGTGCAAGAGCAGTAGCTAAAAACTCCGGAGGCAGGGACTTTCAGAGGTCATTGGGACAGGTGGGTGAGAGAATCTAAGGTTGTAGTAAGGAAACCAACAGGACCATTTACAACAACAAAGTCCAGAGGATGCAAATAGGAGGATACACATCAAGGTTTTTAGCCGAGAGAGCTAGATCACGTTTTATAAGGAAGCCTATCATTTGATGCACTCTACTGTCATATCTATACCTTTGTTACTGAGTCCAAGTTCATACTACTCATCGCACAATAGGCCAGTAAATCAACAGACAAGGTGTTGGAATAAGAAATAGCAACATATTTGGAAAACCAGAAAACCCAAGAAGATGATGGACTTGTGTCCCAAGGAACCATCTTACTGGACTTAGAATTTAAGCTTCTTTTATATTAAAAATGGAAGAGGTGTGGCTAGTTGTTGGAAACTTATTGGTACTGGAATCCTTTGTTCCTGCAGCTGTCCAGGTTGTTCTGGTCACAATGCTCCTATAAACCTTCAGAAAGACAACTGTTATTTTCTTTTCTTCAACATTCAACCTCTATATGAATGGGAATGTGTTATACTTTAAAGGTCAAGCCTGGGAGGCAGAACATTGTTGAGAAAGGGCTAGTATGTATATTTCAGGCTATAGGCAACACTCTTTTACTATTTGAGACAAAAGTGCAAAGCCAGCATTTCTAATCACAGGTTATGGAGCACAAAGGCTAGAGTTAAAGGAATAGATCCAATATGGAGTCAGGTTTGTTTTTCTCCATTCTACCTTCACATGACAGAAACTTCTAACACTATCTCTAAGTTTCACTAGGTATTGCTCCTTCCACAACTCTTAATACACACTAAGCTATTTTGTTGAATAAACAAATATCCCAAAAGAATATCCCCTCTTCAATGATTTTTTTTTAACTCAACATCTTGTATAATCAAATCTGACTTTCTCAAAGTATAGCCAACTATGATATTCTGTTCACCTCACTAAGCCTTAGTGACCATTCTTTATCTTTCTTTCATAGCTTTCCAAAAATACTATACCTCACCTGTCTGCTCCAGTAGGAGGGAGCCTGGTGGTCATCAATTTTCAATTAGACCCTCAATCCTTCCCTACTGACCAGAAAGATGCATGCTCCATTCCTTTAACAGGGATGCTGAAAAGCTGTTATTGGCAATATTGAATACTTTCTGTATTTCAGAGAATGGCATACACACACACACACACACAAAAAAAGTTTTGTATATATACATATACATTTAGAAAGTGAAAAAATGTGGTTCATTCCTCTTTCTTAACTGAGAGATCCATAGTACTGTGGTTTTGTTCACATTTTATGGTCCATGGATATTCCTCTCACTTTAAAAAGAGATTGTTTGAATTGCAGTTGTTATGCCTCAATCATAGACATATGTGCCCTTTTTTCTCTTCTCACTTCTTGATGCTTCTCTGAAAAAGAGAAAAATACACACTCTTCAATGGCCCTTCCTTTCTTATCCTATCCTTTCCTTCATCTTCTACAAATCATGCTTGTTTTGGATCTGAACAAGCTTATTTCCAAAGCTGAAGAGCTTACAATAGTTTTTAGTATTTGAATAGCTGAAATGGGGTTAAATCAATATTTTATAGTTGCTCTAAATTTTAATGCCATGGTTTCCCACTTCTCCCTGGCTTGCCCCAGAGCTGACTTATTCAGATGAAAATGTTTTAAATGCTTTAAAAATAAGATGAAAAATAAGTATGATTAAGTTTGAATGACAGTCATCTTAATACTAACAGTGTAAAGTGTAATTTTTAATATGTTTAATGGAGGAAGAGGCTGACAACAGCAAAGGTACCTAAGACCCACAAAAGATCATGTAGCTGTCTTTGCTGATATAAGTAAGCTGTGAGATCATGATTCTTCTTTTTGGTTTCAGAGTGTAGGAAAAACCTTATTGCCACCCTTGCTGACTGACTTTGTGTGGAGTCTCCTGATGAAACTCTCTGTACCCGATCAATCAATTGCATCTGAGGCAGCAACCATACTGAAATTGACTCTGGAATGTAATGCCCATAAGGTCACCATGGTAAGATATTTCACAATGAGTGGAGGAGTGCAGAGTACATTCTCTAATGGGCTTTTTCTACCTTTGTTATATGCCTACTTCTTTTCATATATATTTCTTGCCATTGTTCATTATGCACTTCAATCAAATGAAGCTTTTTGTGTGAAATAGTTCAAGCATGCAGAAAAATTTCAAACTAGTGTAATGAACATCCAACCACCAATCATACCAAATTGTAACATTTTGCTATACTTGCTTCAAATTTTAAAGAAATACATTAACAACAATAAAATAGTACAACTATAATTGAAATACCCTGTACCATTAAGGAAAGTTTTAAGAGCCCTCAGTTTGCTGTAGGGCTGGCCACATATTTGTGGGTCCCAGTGCAAACTAAAATGTAGGACTTCTTATTCAAAACATTGAAAAAAGTAGTATTAAATGTACAAATATATGAAGCTCCCCCTCCTCAATTTATCATGGTGTTATTTTCTAATTTTAAAAAAAAACAACTAAAAATTTAAAATTTTAGCATGAATTCTGCCGTCCACCTTTATATTGTGCAATGCCAGTTATAGATGCAAATAAAGACCATACAACTTAACAAAATACTACAATTCCTATTTCATAGCTTATGCATGCATATCCATTTTATTCTTACCAAAAGAGTTATGAACACTACACAAAACTAACTTAATTGTTTTTATTCAACTTCTTGTCATTCACACGTTCTTTAACACTCTCTATCACCATCTTACTCATGAATAAGGAAAGATCGAAAGGAAAACAATTTATGGATTGCCACATCTTTCTATTTCCTCTGTGTTGTCCTTTTCAGCTTAATTGATTGAAGCATCAATAAATGCTTACCTTATATCTGTTTTGATTTCCCACTGAACCCCTACACATTCATGTAGCCACTGGAATTCTATGGACTTAGGGCATTGTGCATGCTACCTCTAAAAGGGGCTACTGACTCACATTCTTGGGCCTATCTGGTGGCTCAGCTGGTAAAGAATCCACCTGCAATGCAGGAGACCTGGGTTCAATCCCTGGGTTGGGAAGATTCCCTGGAGAAGGGAACAGCTACTCACTCCAATATTCTGGGTTGGAGAGTTCCATGAACTGTATAGTCCATGGGGTTGCAGAGTCACACATGACTGAGAGACTTTCACTGACTCACATATTGTACTTATCTCCTCCATGTACACACAGGCTCCATTGTCCTTTGGGACTTTATTAAAATACACAAGCTAAAGGGAAAACTTACTAAAAATTCAATATAGTGACAGCAGAAGTTTAAACAAACTGATGGACCTTCAGCATATGGGACCTTATGCAGATGCAT
The DNA here is from genome assembly GCA_006410635.1 of Cephalophus harveyi. Taxonomy (NCBI): domain Eukaryota; kingdom Metazoa; phylum Chordata; class Mammalia; order Artiodactyla; family Bovidae; genus Cephalophus; species Cephalophus harveyi. The sequence continues at coordinate 157,566 of SJYT01033963.1, forward strand.
AGGTCATATGCCCATTAAACCAGTTCTGATGGAGACATAAGGGCTGAACTCCCAGTTCCCTCTCTTGACATAGCAGTGTTACGTGATTATAGATAAACTGAGTGCTTGCACACAAATTCAGAGAGCAGGAAAAAGGAAGTAATGCTTCTTACAAACTCCCATGCTAATATAGTCAGGAGCATTCCAAAAGGCAAGCAGAGCAAAAGGGAAAGCTTGAGGGCAACAGTCATTTCCTTAGCAAAATAAAGTTCTCCTCTCATGTAGTGAGGAAAGGAATCTAGATAAATCCATATCAGGTTGTAGAAAGGAAGAGAAGCCAAATAGAAAACTAGATGTGTAAAACCAGCCTGTTCTACAAAAATCATTGACTAGGGAGAAAAAATGAACAAACTGGGGTTTAGCAACTTATTTCCCAGCTCCCACAAACAACTGAACTACTGAATACAGTGGATTCTTGTCTTGAACAGGGTTAGGTTCTAAAGTCAGTTATAAGGAAAAATCGCATTAAAATTTTCCTGAAAATCTCCTAAATTTCAAATATAGTTTGTGGGCTTACAATTTCTACTGTAATCCAGCACATCCTTCCTTGAGGATTAAAGAAAATCATCTTTTCTACAATTGAACATACAGTAACACAGCCAGCTTGTTTTAGGCACATGCTGAATTTATAGTAGTAGGGGGAGGATGAAAAGAAAAAGCTCCAAACCTAATAGTTAAGAGATCTGTGGAGAACAATGGTTTATGTCTTCCATCTCATGTTCACCTTGGTAGGCTGAATATTTTACAGTAAACACTTGTTTAGAGTAAAAGGTTGAATGTATGCTAAGTTGCTTCAGTCAATTCCAACTCTGCGATCCTATGGATTGTAGCCTGCTGGGCTCCTCTGTCCATGGGATTCTCCAGGCAATTATACTGGAATGCATTGCCATGCCCTACTCCAGGGGATCTTCCCAATCCCAGAATCGAACCTGTGTCTCCTGAGACTCCTGCATTGCAGGTGGATGCTTCACTGCTGAGCCACCAGGGAAGCCCCAGAGTAAAGGGTTATACACAGATAATTCAATTGTACATAAGGAAACTGCAATGGAATGTAAATTTACATCAACCAACTTTTCAGCTTATAACCTCTGAGAAGCATTTTTGAAATAAGAAGCAAGGTACTCTGGGTAGATTAAGCTTGATGTTGAATATACAACCCTTGGTTTGAGAAGAATTCAGGTCTAGCTAAAACTCTCATTTAAAAGTGAAGAGGGGTTAGAGACAAAATGGTGGAGCTGAGTTTGCCACTTCTCACAAATGCACCAAAATCACAACTAACTGCTAAACAACCATCGGCAAAAAGGACTGGACGATACCAAAAAAGATATTCTACATCAAAGACAAAAAGAAGAAGCCACAATGAAACAGTAGGAGGCACAGTAGTAATATAATCAAATCCCATACCACTCTGGTGGGTAACCCACAAACCGGAAAATAATAATGTCACAGCAGTTCTCCCAGAAGTGAGACCTCTGAGTCTCATGCCAGGCTCCCCAGCTTAGGGGACCAGCATTAGGAGAAGGAGTCTTCAGAGTATTTGGCTTTGAAGATCAGTAAGGCTTGACTGCGGGAGGTCTGCAAGACTAAGAGAAACAGAGACATCACTCTTTGAAGGCACACACAAGTTCTTGTGTGTAACAGGATCCTGGGCCAGAACTACCTGCTGGTCTGGGAGGGTTTCCTGAGAAGGCAAGGAGAAGCTTTGGCTCTCTCTGGAGTCATAAAAGCTAGTGGTAGACATACTGGAGAGTGTTCATCTACATGAATAAAATATCTTGTTTGGGTCTTTGGCACCAAGACGTGGCCCTATGCAACAGCCTGTAGGCTTCAGTGCTGGGGCTCTTCAGGTCAAACAACAGAATGGGAACACAGCCACACCCATCAGCAGACAGGCTGCCTAAAGACTTCCTGAGTCCGCAGCCACCAACAGATACACCCCTTGACATGTCCCTGTCTGCAAGAGAACTGTGACTCATTTCTACCCACCAGAGGGCAGGCACCTACTCCTCCCATCAGGAAGCCAGCACAGGCCTCTAATCCAGCCTCCCCCACCAGGGGGCAGACACTAGAGTAAGGAAATCATAATTTCACAGCCTGTGAGTGTGCACACACAGGTCAGAAATCACCCTGGGGCCAGTTAGTTCCTGGCCATTGGGTAATAAGAGGAAAAGGTACTGCGATACATAGGACATCCCCTATAGAGGGCCAATTCTCCAAGGTCAAAAAACATAACTAACCTACTACATGCATAAAAATACAAATAGAAATTCAGAAAAAAGGCCGAGGAATAGATGGCAAAGAAATGTTCCAGACAAAGGAACAAGATAAGACTTCAGAAGGACAACTAAGTGAAATGAAGTGGAAAAAAGCAATCTATCCAAGAAAGGAGTTCAGAGTAATGAACATAAAGATGATTCAAGAACTTGGGAAAAGAATGGATTCACAGAACAAGAAGTTACAAGAAGTGTTTTTATCAAGAATACAATCAGTTTAGTTCGGTTCAGTCACTCAGTTGTGTCCGACTCTTTGCAGCCCCATGGACTGCAGCACGCCAGGCTTCCCTGTCTATCGCCAACTCCCAGAGTATGTTCAAACACATGTCCATCAAGTCGGTGATGCCATCCAACCAACTCATCCTCTGTCATCGCCTTCTTCTCCTGCCTTCAATCTTGCCCAGCATCAGGATCTTTTCTAATGAGTCAGTTCTTCACATCAGGTGGCCAAAATATTGGAGCTCCAGTTTCAGCATCAGTCCTTCCAATGAATATTCAAGACTGATTTCCTTTAGGATTGACCGGTTTGATCTCCTAGCAGTACAGGGGACTCTCAATAGTCTTCTTCAACAACACAGTTCAAAAGCATCAATTCTTTGGTGCTCAATTTCTTGAGCACTTTCAATCTCTTTGAAGCCCACTTTCTTTGGGCTTCTCTGGTGGCTCAAATAGTAAATAATCCACCTGCAATGAGGGAAACCTGAGTTCAATCTCTGGGTTAGGAAGATCCCCTGGAAAAAGGAAAGGTTACCCACTGCAGTATTCTTGCCTGGATAATTCTATGGACAAAGGAGCCTGGTGGGCCACAGTCCATAGGGTTGCAAAGAGTTGGACACAACTGAGTGACTTTCACTTCACTTCATGTGCACACGTGTGTGTATGTGTGTGTATACAACTTGGGTTTCAAGAATACAATAACTGAAATGAAAAATACACTCAAAGGAATTAACTGTGAAATATGTGAGGCAGAAGAATGAATCAGTGAGTTGGAAGACAGAGTGTTGGAACACAGAATGCTGGAAATGACTGCTGTAGAACAGAATAAAGAAAATAGAATGAAAAGGAGTGAGAACAGTTTAAGAGACAACTGGGTCAAATACACCAACATTCACATTATAGATGTCCCAGAAGTAGAACAGGGAGAGAAAGAAGCTGAGAAAATATTTGAAGAGCTAACAACTGAAAATGTCCCTAACACAGGAAAAGAAACAATCACCTAAGTTCAAGAAGCATCCCATACAGGACTAACCCAAGCAAGAACATGCATAGACACACTGTAATCAAATTGACAAAAATTAAAGGCAGAGAAAACATTAAAAGCAACACATAACATAACAAAGAAATTCCCAAATAGTTATCAATTTATTTGTTAGCAGAAACTGCAGACCAAGAGGGAGTGGCATAATATATTTAAAGTGATAAAAGAGAAATGATCTCATTCAGATTTGATAGATAAATCAAAAGCTTTACATATTAGCAAAAGCTATGAGAATTCAGCACTACCAAACCAGCTTTACAATAAATGCTAAAGAAACTTCTCAAAGTGGAAAATAAGAGACTACAAGTAGAAACCAAAAAATTATGAAAGTGGTAGCTCACCAGTAAAGGCAAACAACAGTAAATGTAGGAAATTATCCACAGACAAATATGATATCAAAATCAGTAATCATGAGAGAAGAAGAGTACAAATGCAGGATATTAAAAATGCATTTGAAATTAAGAGATCAGGAATTTACAATAATCATGCACATATATATAGACTGCTATCCTAGTGGAGGTGATGGAATTCCAGTGGAGCTGTTTCAAATCCTGAAAGATGATGCTGTGAAAGTGCTGCCCTCAATATGTCAGCAAATTTGGAAAACTCAGCAGTGGCCACAAGACTGGAAAAGGTCCATTTTCATTCCAATCCCAAAGAAAGGAAATGCCAAAGAATATTCAAACTACCACACAATTGCACTCATCTCACACGCTAGTAAAGTAATGCTCAAAATTCTCCAAGCCAGGCTTCAGCAATGCATGAACCATGAACTTCCAGATGTTCAAGCTGGTTTTAGAAAAGGCAGAGGAACCAGAGATCAAATTGCCAACATCTGCTGGATCATGGAAAAAAGCAAGCGAGTTCCAGAAAAACATCTATTTCTGCTTTATTGACTATGCCAAAGCCTTTGACTGTGTGGATCATAATAAACTGTGGAAAATTCTGAAAGAGATGGAAATACCAGACCACCTGACCTGCCTCTTGAGAAACCTATATGCAGGTCAGGAAGCAACAGTTAGAACTGGACATGGAACAACAGACTGGTTCCAAATAGGAAAAGGAGTACGTCAAAGTTGTATATTGTCACCCTGCTTATTTAACTTATATGCAGAGTACATCATTTTCCAGTAGTCATGTATGGACGTGACAGTTGGACTGTGAAGAAGGCTGAGTGCCGAAGAATTGATGCTTTTGAACTGTGGTGTTGGAGAAGACTCTTGAGAGTCCCTTGGACTGCAAGGAGATCCAACCAGTCCATCCTAAAGGAGATCAGTCCTGGGTGTTCTTTGGATGGAATGATGCTTAAGCTGAAACTCCAGTACTTTGGCCACCTCATGCAAAGAGCTGACTCAATGGAAAAGACTCTGATGCCTGGAGGGATTGGGGGCAGGAGGAGAAGGGGACGACAGAGGATGAGATGGCTGGATGACATCACCAACTCAATGAACATGAGTTTGAGTGAACTCCGGGAGTTGGTGATGGACAGGGAGGCCTGGCGTGCTGCAATTCATGGGGTCGCAAAGAGTCGCACACGACTGACCGACTGAACTGAACTGATCCCAAATGTCATGTTAACCGCAAATCAAAAATTTGTAATGGTTATACACACAAAAAAGGTATCCACATGCAACACTAAAGATAGTCATCAAACCACAAAAGAAGAAAGGGAGGAAAATATCTACCAAAAACAAATCCAAAACTATTAATAAAATGGAAGTAAGAACCCACATATTGATAATTACCTTAAATATAAATGGAATAAATGCTCCAACCAAAGACATAGATTGGCTGAATGGATACAAAAGTAGGAACCATATATATGCAGCCTACAAAAGATCTACTTAAGATCTAGAGACATATACAGACAAAAGTGAGGTGATAGAAAAAGATATTCCATACAAATAGAAATCAAAAGAGAGCTGAAGTAGCAATACTTATCAGACAAAATAGACTTTAATATAAAGCCTGTTATCTGAGACAAAAAAGGACACTACATAATGATTAAAGGATCAATCTAAGGAATAGATATAACAATTGTAAATTTCTATTTACCCCCATTATAAGAGCACCTCAATACATCAGACAAACATTATGTAATACAAAAGGAGAAAATAACAGTAACACAATCATAGTGGGAAAATTTAATATCCCACTTACATCAATGGACACATCATCTATATCAAAAATCAATAAGGAAATACAGGTGACACATTAAATTAGACTAGATAGACTGAATTGATATTTAGATGGAGCATTCCATCTGAAAGCAGCAGAATACACATTCTTTTCAAGAGCACATAGAACAGTCTCCAGGATAGATCTGGGCCACAAAGCAAGCCTCATTAAATTTATAAAATTGAAATCATATCAAACATCTTTTCCAACTACAACACTATGCGATTAGAAATCAACTATAAGGGAAAAACTAAAAAGCACAAACAAACACATGGAAGCGAAACAATATGTAACTAAACAACCAATGGATCACTAAGGAAGTCAAAGAGAAAATGAATACCTAGAAACAAATGAAAATTAAAACAATGATCTAAAACCTATGGGATGCAGCAAAAGCAGTTCTAAGAGCTAAGTTTAAAGTGATATTCTTATCAAAAAAAAAAAAAAAAAAACAAGAAAAATCTCAGAAAAACAGCCTAACTTACACCTAAAGCAACTAGAGAAAGAACAACAACAACAACAACAAAATTCAGAGTTAGTAGAAGAAAAGAAATCACAAAGATCAGAGCAGAAATAAATGAAATATAGACCAAGGAAAGAAAAGATCAATAAAAATAAAAGATGGTTCTTTGAAAATATTTTAAAAACAGATAAAGCTTTAGCCAGACTCATAAAGAAAAAAAAAAAAAGGGAGAGGATCCAAATCAATAAAACTAGAAATGAAAATGGAAAAGTTACAATGGACACAACAGAAATACAAAGGATCATACTACTACTAGAAGCAACTATACATCCAAAAATGGACAATATAGAAGAAATGGACAAACTCTCAGAAAGGTACAATACCTCAAGACTGAACCAGGAAGAAATAGAAAATATGAACAGACTAATAGCAAGTTCTGAAATTTAAACTGTGATTTTAAAACTTCCAACAAGCAAAAGTTCCAGAATGGGTAGCTTCATTGGCAAGTTCTACCAAATATTTAGAGAAAACAACTATACTATACTAAACATCTATACTACTAACATCTATACTACTAACATCTATACTACTAAAACTGTTCCCAAAAAATTGCAGAGGAAGGAATACTTTAGAACTAATTCTATGATGCCATCATCACCCTGATACCAAAACCAGACAAAAATATCACAAAAAAGAAAATTACACACCAATATCACTGATGATCATAGACATAAAGATCCTCAATAAAATGTTAGCAAACCAAATCCAAAAGTACACTAAAAGGATTATATACCATGGTCAAGTGGGATTTATCCCACAGATGCAAGGATTTTACAAAATATGCAAATCAATCATAATGTAATAAAACAGTAAAAATTGAAGAACAAATCCTTGTGATCATTACAACAGATGCAGAAAAATCTTTTGATAAAATTCAACATCCATTTATGATAAAAACTCTTCAGAGAGTGGGCACAAAGGGAACATACCTCAACATAATAAAGACCATATATGACAAACCCACATGTAACATAATACTCAATGGTGAAAAGTTGAAAGCATTTTCTCTAAGAGCAGTAACAAGACAGTTAAACACCATTTTCATTAACCATAGTTTCAGAAGTCCTATTCAGAGTAATCAGAGAAGAAAAAGAAATAAAGGGAATCCAATTGGAAAGGAAGAAGTAAAACTGTTAGTGTTTGCATATGACATGATCCTATACATCAAAAATCCTTAAAATGCTACCAGAAAACTACTAAAACTCATCAATGAATTTGGCAAAGTTGCAGGATGAAAAATTAATATGCAGAAATATGTTGCATTTCTATACACTAACCATAAAAGATTATAAAGAGAAATTAAGGAAACAATCTCATTTACCATCACATCAAAAAGAATAAAATAAACCTATGTAACATGGTCCACTGGAGAAGGGAATGGCAAACCACTTCAGTATTCTTGCCGTGGGAACCCCATGAACAGCACGAAAAGGCAAAAGACAGGACACTGAAAGATGAACTCCCCAAGTCGGTAGGTGCCCAATATGCTACAGAAGGTCAGTGGAGAAGTAACTCCAGAAAGAATTAAGAGACAGAGCAAAGACAACACCCAGTTGTGGATGTGACTGGTGTTGGAAGCAAAGTCTAATGCTATAAAGAGAAATATTGTATGGGAACCTGGAATGTTAGGCCCATGAATTAAAGCAAATTGCAAGTGGTCAAACAGGAGATGGCAAGAGTGAAGATCAACGTTTTAGGAATCAGTCAACTAAAATGAACTGGCATGTGTGAATTTAACTCAGATGACCATTATATCTATTACTATGGGCAAGAATCCCTTAGAAGAAATGGAGTAGCCATGATAGTCAACAAAAAAATCCAAAATGCAGTATTTGGATACAATCTCAAAAATGACAATGATCTCTGTTCTTTTCCAAGGCAAACCATTCAATATCACGGTAATCCAAGTCTATGCCCCGACCAGTAATGCTGAAGAAGCTAAAGTTGAATGGTTCTATGAAGACCTACAAGACCTTCCAGAACTAACACCCCAAAAAGATGTCCTTTACATAGTAGAGGACTGGAATCCAAAAGTAGGAAGTCAAGAGATACCTGGAATAACAGGCAAATTTGGCCTTGGAGTACAAAACGAAGCAGGATAAAGGCTAACAGAGTTTTGTCAAGGGAACGTGATGGTCATAGCAAACACCCTCTTCCAAAAACACAAGAGAAGACTCTACACATGGACATCACTAGATGACCAGATGGTCAACACTGAAATCAGATTGATTATACTCTTTGCAGCCAAAGCCGGAGAAGCTCTATACAGTCAGCAAAAACAAGAGCAGGAGCTGACTGTGGCTCAGATCATGACCTCCTTATTGTCAAATTCAGACTTAAATTGAAGAAAGTAGGGAAAACCACTAGACCATTCAGGAATGATTTAAATGAAATCCCTAACGATTATACAGTGGAAGTGAGAAATAGATACAAGGAATTAGATCTGATAGACAGAGTGCCTGAAGAACTATGGACAGAGGTCTGTGACCTTGTACAGGAGGCAATGATGAAGACCATCCCCAAGGGAAAAAAAAAAAATTTTAAGGCAAAATAGTTGTCTGAAGAAGTCTTACAAATAGCTGTGGAAAGAAGAGAAGCAAAAGGCAAAGGAGAAAAGGAAAGATATAAGCATCTGAATGCAGAGTTCCAAAGAATAGCAAGGAGATATAAGAAAGCCTTCCTCAGTGATCAGTGCAAAGAAATAGAGGAAAACAATAGAATGGGAAAGACTAGAGATCTCTTCAAGAAAATTAGAGATACCAAGGAAATATTTCATGCAAAGATGGGCACAATAAAGGACAGAAATGGTATGGGTGTAACAGAAGCAGAAGATATTAAGAAGAGGTGGCAAGAATACACAGAAGAACTGTTCAAAAAAGATCTTCATGACCCTGATAACAATGATGATGTAATCACTCACCTACAGCCAGACATCCTGGAATGAGAAGTCAAGCGGGCCTTAGGAAGCATCACGACAAAGCTTGTGGAGGTGATGGAATCCAGTTGAGCTATTAGAAATCCTAAAAGATGATGTTATGAAAGTGCTGCATTCAATATGCCAGCAAATTGTGAAAACTCAGCAGTGGCCACAGGACTGGAAAAGGTCACTTGTCATTCCAATCTGTAAGAAAGGCAATGCCAAAGAATGCTCAAACTACCACATGATTGCACTCATCTCACATGCTAGCAAAGTAATGCTCAAAATTCTCCAAGCCAGGCTTCAACAATATGTGAACAGTGAACTTCCAGATGTTCAATCTGGATTTAGAAAAGGCAAAGGAACCAGAGATCAAATTGCCAACATCCACTGGATCATGGAAAAAGCAAGAGAGTTCCAGAAAAACATCTATTTCTGTTTTATTGACTACACCACAGCCTTTGACTGTGTGGATCATAACAAACTGTGGAAAATTCTGAAAGAGATGGGAATATCAGACCACCTGACCTGCCTCTTGAGAAATCTGTATGCAGGCCAAGAAGCAACAGTTAGAACCAGACATGGAACAACAGACTGTTTCCAAACAGGGAAAGGAGTATGTCAAGGCTGTATATTGTCACCTTGCTTATTTAACTTATATGCAGAGTACATCATACAAAATGCTTGGCTGGATGAAGCACAAGTTGGAATCAAGATTGCTGGGCAAAATATCAATAAACTCAGATATGCAGATGACACCACCCTTATGGCAGAAAGTGAAGGAAAACTAAAGAGCCTCTTGATGAAAGTGAAAGAGGAGAGTGAAAAAGTTGGCTTAAAACTCAACATTGAGAAAATGAAAATCATGGCATCTGGTCCCATCACTTCATGGCAAATAGATGGGGACACAGTGGAAATCGTGACAGACTTTATTTTCTTGGGCTCCAAAATCACTGCACATGGTGACAGCAGCCATGAAATTAAAAGATGCTTACTCCTTGGAAGGAAAGTTATGACCAACCTAGACAGCACATTAAAAAGTAAAGACATTACTTTGCCAACAAAGGTCTGTTTAATCAAAGCTATGGTTTTTCCAGTAGTCATGCATGGATGTGAGAGTTGGACTATAAAGAAAGCTGAGTGCTGAAGAATGGATGCTTTTGAACTGTGGTGTTGGAGAAGACTCTTAAGAGTCCCTTGGACTGCAAGGAGATGAAACCAGTCCATAAAGCCTGGAAACCTGGCGTGCTGCTGTTCATGAGGTTACAAAGAGTCGGACATGACTCTTTGAGCAACTGAATTGAACTGAACTGAATATAAGGAGGCAAAATGTATGGCAAAACCAATACGGTATTGTAAAGTAAAATAAAGTAAAAATTAAAAAAAATAAAATAAAGTGAAAAAAAAAAAAGAACTATACTAGAGAAACTTTGGAAGGTTGGTGATAAAATTGAAGATGACACAAAGGGAAGTAAAGATATACCATATTCTTGGATTGGAGGAGTATTTTTAAAACAACTAGGTTGAGACTTCTTTGGTGGTCCAGTGGTTCAAAATACACCTGCCAATGAAGGGGACGTGGTTATGATCCCTGGTCCAGGAAGATCCCACATGCTGTGGAGCAACTACGCCCATGCACCACAACTCTCTGAACCTGTACTCTAGAACCCATGCTTCACAGCCCATGCTCCACAGTAGAGAAACCACCACAATAAGAAGTCCATGCACTGCAATGAAGTGTAGCCCTTGCTCAGCAGAATTAGAGCCCCACATGCAGTAACAAAGACCTGATATAGCCCAAAATAAACAAATACACTTTTTACAAAAATGAGTTCAGTTCAGTTCAGTCGCTCAGTCATGTCCAACTCTTTGCAACCCCATGAATCACAGCACGCCAGGCCTCCCTGTTCATTACTATCACTCGGAGTTCACTCAGACTCATGTCCATCGAGTCTGTGATGCCATCCAGCCATCTCATCCTCGGTCGTCCCCTTCTCCTCCTGCCCCCAATCCCTCCCAACATCAGAGTCTTTTCCAATGAGTCAACTCTTCGCATGAGGTGGCCAAAGTACTGGAGTTTCAGCTTTAGCATCATTCCTTCCAAAGAAATCCCAGGGTTGATCTCCTTCAGAATGGACTGGTTGGATCTCCTTGCAGTCCAAGGGACTCTCAAGAGTCTTCTCCAACACCACAGTTCAAAAGCATCAATTCTTCGGCACTCAGCCTTTTTCAAAAATGAGTAGACTACCCCAAACAGTGTACACATCCAGTGGAATCTCTATCAAATTACCAATGGCATTTTTCTCAGAACCAGAACAAAAAAATTTTTAATTTATATGAAAACATAAAAGACCCCCAAATACACAAAACAATCTGGAGAAAGAAGAATGGACCTGAAGGAATCACACTTCTTTACTTCAAACTATATTACAAAGCTACAGTAATCAAAATAGTATGGTACTGGCCAGAGAAACAGATACATAGATCAATAGAAGAACACAGAAAGCCTAGAAATAATCCCACACACCTATGGTCAATGAATCTACAAGAAAGAAAGTAATATACAATGGAGAAAAGACAATCTCTTCAAGTTGTGATCAGAAAATTGAACAGCTACATGTAAAATAATAATATTAGAACATTTCTAACACTATATATAAAAAATAAACTCAAAATGGATTAAAGACATAAATGTAAGACCAGATACTATAAAAATAATGGAGAAAAACATAGGCAGAACTTTCTTTGATATAAATCTCAACAATATCTTTTTAGATCCATCTTCTAGATGGCATAATATTACACACTAAAAATAAAAAAGGATATAATATAAAAATGGAAATAAAAATAGACAAACATGACCTAATTAAACTTAAAAGCCTTTGCACAGCAAAGGAAACCATAAGCAGAACAAAATGCAACCTATGTAATGGTAAAAAACATTTGCAGATGATGCAACCAACAAGAGATTTATTTCCAAACTATACAAACAGCTCATACAATTCAATACAAAAGAAACAAGCAACCCAATCAAAAAAGGTACATGGAATGATGCTTAATATCACTATTAGAGAAATGCAATGAAAACTACAATAAAATAACACCTCACACCAGTCAGAATGGCCATCATCAAATAGTCTACCAATAATAAATGTAGGAGAGGGTGTGCAGAAAAAGGAACCCTCCTCCATTGTTGTGAATGTAAATTGGTACAACCAGTATGGAGAACAGTATGGAGATTCCCTAAAAGGCTAAAAATAGAGCTACCATAAGATTATTCAGCCATAAAAAAAAATGAAAGAGTGCCATTTGCAGCAACATGGATGGACCTAGAAATTATCACACTAAGTGAAGTAAGCCAGACAACAAAGATAAATAACATATAAAGTGAAAGTGAAAGCCACTCAGTCATGTCTGACTCTTTGTGACCCCATGGACTACACAGTCCATGGAATTCTCCAGGCCAGAATACTGGAGTGGGTAGACTTTCCCTTCTCCAGGGAATCTTCCCAACCCAGGGATCGAACTGGGGTTTCCTGAATTGCAGACGGATTCTTTACCAGCTGAGCTAACAGGGAAGCCCATATATATTAACTAATACAACATTGCAAATCAACTATATTTCAATAATACTTTTTAAAAGGTAAAGCCATAAAACAAGAGAAAAAGTTGAATGAAAATGGGAAAAATAAAACTAACATGAAGCCTATAAAGAGAACTTGCAAGATTATAACTCAGTTTTTACCATTCTAGGCCATTCCACTAACACATAGTTCATTCCTTCAAAATACAGATGCATGTCTTCTTTAACTGTCAAAATGTTTTTAGAAGTTTATTGTTCCATTATTATTCTATTCCATTATTTTGACTTGCTTTTTAAAGGACTCAAGTTATACATATGCTTTCTGAATTGAGCTTATATGTTTTACCTAATAAAGTCTGCCCAACCAAAATAAACCTTTCTTTAAAAATGGCTTTTCTCCTATTATCCATAAATGCATAGCCTGGGAGGCTGCCAGAATGGTAGACTAGGAGGTCCCTGAGCTCACCCACTCCAAAAGGCACACCAAAATTACAATTATTTACAGAGCAACTATTGATGAGAAAGACTAGGAAACTAGCAGAAAAACAAATCTACAACTAAAGAACTAAAGAAGGAAGCACAATAAGATGGGTAGGAAGCGCAGAGACACTATACAGTCAGTATCCATACCCCCAGATTGGAGACCCATGAAGCAGAGGATAATCACAATTTCAGAGGTTCTGCCCAAGGAGTAAGGCATCTAAACCCCACACTGGGCTACCCAGCTCGGGGGTCCTGCACCAGAAAGATGAACTCACAGAATATCTGATTTTGAAGGCCTCTAAGCCTTGCTTTCAGGAGAGTCAGAGGGCTGTAAGAAAAAAAGACTTCACTCTTAAAGCATACATGGTAAAACTCATATGCTCGAAGACCCAGGGCAGAAGCAGTAATTCAGAAAGAATGTGGGTCAAACACTGATCTTGGAGAGCCTCCTAGAGAGACAGGAGGCAACTTGGACTCACCTGGAGACATAGACTCTAGTGAGTAATGAGGATGAAAGTTACAGTGTGGCAAACGTACCCAAGAATAATGTAATATCTTCACACAATGACAGATGAGAAATTTACATGGTAAACATTTTGTAGCAAATAGAAATATGGAATCACTATGTTGTACGCCAGGAAATAAGGAAGTGTTGTAGGTCAATCATATTTCAAAAACAAATTAAATTCATAGAAAAGGAGATAGGATTTGTGGCTTGCCAAAGGCTGGTGGGAGGTGTAATTTCCAGTTAGAAGATAAATAAGTACTAAGGCACAACATGATAATTGTAATTAACACTGCTGTATATTATATATGAAAGTTGTTGAGAGTAAATTCTAAGAGTTCTTCACCAGAAAATATTTTTTCTTTTCCTTTTATTTTGCAAGATGGATGTATGCTAAACTTATTGCGGTAATCATTTCATGATGTATGGACATCAAATCATTATGTTATATGCTTTAAACTTATACAATGCTTTATGTCAATTATGATCTCAATAAAACTTCAAGGCGGTGACTCTCATGGAGGCAGTAAGCACGAGATGTGTCTGTTGCCCTCATTAGGTTTAATTACCCAGTTGGATCTTGATCATATCTTAGTCTCTCAAAGTGTTCTAGTAATTGTCAGTGGTTTACATGAAGTGACCATGGGTGTATCAAACTGTACAAAACTGTAAGCAAACCGTATCAAAACTGTACATATTTCTAAAATGAAAAGGCTCTCATATTCTCCTCATTCTGCACTTTGCTGTTGGTATGACAAGGCATTTAAAGATGTTCCTGGCATTTTTTTTTTTAATTTGTAAGTATATGGGTTAACTTTATGGTCATTGGCTAGAAATCCCAAGTTCTCAGCTATACATATGTATAGTTTGTAAAAACAAAGCAACTGAGATACACTCTTAATGTTCCTTGCTTGGTGTGGAGGCTGTGGGTCAATGCCTTCCAGAGGGGCCGTAGCTCAGGGCGTACACTGTGGAACTGGACCTGTGGACACTGCAGTGGGCATCCAAGGTTGTCTTGTTTTTGTATATAGTGACATAGCATCCCACTGCCATTATTAGCTGTGGAAAAAGAGAGGGTCAGTTGGAATGAGAACTGTTTTGGATCGTTTTTCATTGAAGTGCTTCCCTTGTGGCTCAGCTGGTAAAAAAAAAAAATCCATCTGCAATGCAGGAGACCTGGGTTTGATCCCAGGGTTGGGAAGATCCCTTGGAGAATGGAAAGGCTATCCACTCCAGTATTCTGGCCTAGAAAATTCCATGGACTGTATAGTCCACGGGTTCACAAAGAGTTGGACTCGACTGAGCGACTTTCATTTTCACTGAAGTACAGTAGTTTTAAACTTTTTAAAACAAACCATAGAACGCTGCATTCTCAACAAAGCCAAGAGCCACTGCACCAATGAAAGTTCAAGAACCTTCTGTACTAAACATGATCTGCAATGTCCTATTAATTTTGCTTGTATGTTTGGAGTACTTAAATGTTTTTGAAATCAAATAAACTGTATTACAGTTTTTTAAAACGTCAAGGAAAAAAATAAATGCATGTTAATTTCTCATGAAAATAATCATTTCATTATGTAAAAAAGCACATAAATATGCTTTCCATTGGTGCTTATTTGTGTGTTAGTTGCTGCCTTGGTCATTCTGAGAAGGACTAAATTCTCAATGTCTAAGAAATGTTTGGTTTATAAGTGCCTACGGAACAAGAGACTCTAATTGGCCTGTGAAATTGCTTTTACAGGTGTCTAAAATTGTGGATACTATTTATAAGCAACTGTGTGGAGATGATTCTCCCATTTTGAGGGAAGCTATGTTGCGGGTCATCACCTTGTTGACACGTACTTCACCGAAGAAGGTCATCTTTCAACTTATGGACTATCCAGTACCAGCAGATGAGTAAGGCCCCTCATGCAGGGTTTGTTCAGTCTTGAGAGTCAGATAGAGCAGGGCAGGTCAGATCTCATTTCTTTTTTTCCTGAAAGATAATGTCTATTTTTACACCACATGGGATGATTGTAAGGCTTAACTAAGATCATATACAGTATGTATAGCTTCATAAAATACATGACACACAGTAGACAATCAAGAAATGATAATTGCTATTATTTATTTGAGGTTTTAATTGTGTTCTGTTGTTTATCCCACATTGAAAAATCTCTCCTCAAAGTTTATTCCCCCATATGTGATAGAATTCATAGTGGTTTTTTTTTTTTTTTTTCATTTATGAAGGACAGACCTAAGATATTTCCACCCACCAATAAAATAATAAAACAAAAAAATTCCCAGGTATAGTTGGGAGTCCCCTGTCCCTTAACTGTTTATTTGAAATTCATGATCCAGGATCATAAGAAATATTTAAGAAGAAAGGATGCTAATGTGAGCCTATGTGACTTTATGAATTTAACAGCCAAATTAGAAGAGCTTATTAATTCACATTACTCCATTTCTATAGTTCATACATTGGAAGGGAAGGTATTACTTCTCTATTACAGTGTAAAAGGCAGGAAGTTACATTATGGAAAGAATGCAGGCCTTGGAAACAAATTGACCCTTATATCCTGTGTGACATCATGTAAGTTTCATAAACATCATGATCCTCAATTTTCTAATCTGTGACATGAGTAAACTTTTTATCTATGAAGCTGTTACATGGATTAAATTAGTTAATGTCTATAATAGGTCAATGAAATCAATAAAACGCTAAACTAATTTTGTTGATCTTTTCAACAAGTCAACCAAGTTTGGTGGTTTTTTGTTGGTTGTCCTTGTTGTTGTTGACTTTTTTCAACTGAGAGATAGCATTTTTTTTAATATAAATTTATTTATTTTAATTGGAGATAGCACTTTTTAAGGAAGCTTAAATTCACAAAGTATTTTACTACTTAGGAAATTCTTTTATTATTATTATTTTTTTATTTTTTGTAATTTTATTTGTATTTTACATTGGAGTAGAGTTGATTTACAATATTGTATTTCACATGTACTGAAAAGTAAAAATATTCATAGGACTCAGTGTTTTCTTGTTTAGGTAGGAACTGAGTACCCACTGTGTGTAAAGTATTCCCAGCCTTCCAGCATTTTGTTGAGGAGAGTGAATATACCCACATGAATATAAGATAAAAGCTGCCAATGGGTCCATCATGAAAAGTATGAATTGAGAAGGTACAGAAAGGAAACCTAATTAGAATTAGATGAACTTTATTAAATTGGTCACCAGCAGGTCTTGTGCAGTAGTAGGTGAGGATGGATATAAAAATGACTGGAATTTGTAGGTAAGCTTAAACGGAGAAACAGAAAGAAGATCTGGTCAGCCAGAAGACACAATCAAGAGGTAAAGAAAGAGGGCTTGAAAGATTTGATGTCCATGTGGTTCTAAGCATGGTTCTAAGAATAAGCCTTGCAGACAAAAGCATTTGGTACTAGGGTTCTAGAGAGCTGAGTGTGTCCATGTTCTGAAGGTCCAGGGCCCCATATTAAGAACCCAAATGCAGAGAGAATGAGCAACAGAGTTCAGAACTCAGCACGGCTTCACAAGGTATCAAGAATATACCAACACAGAGGACTGTTTTTAAAATGAGCAACAGTAAGAATAATCTTGAAGAGTAGCAGGTATGTAGGGAAAGGAACTTGGGAATTGGAAGCTGAGAAGCTAGGGTTGTAGTCACATCTGGTGAGCTGATTAGATATGTGACGTTTGGGGAAATGGCTTAGTTTTTAAATTTAACTTTCTAATTTTTAAGTTATGTAGCTTTTTATTTAATTACCTTCTAGCTTTTCACATTGATTTATTTACATATATGTTAATGTGTATATTGATACCAGTTTTAAAATATTCAATTATCCCTGGACAAACAAGGTCACAAGGTGGAAGGAAGGGTATGGGGTACAGAAGCTGATCAGTTCCTGACTTTGAGCTGGACAGATATTTAAATAACAGTAGGAAATGAACTTGCAGACTGAGAGACTGTATTTTCCATAAGACCTTATTAAAATTCTTCCTCTGTTTTCAAGGACAAAAATCTTAATGGGATCATTTGGGAATGGGAATATCAGTTTGTTTTGGATTTGTCTGAAGTTTCTTTGCTCTATAAACACTTAAAACCAAGATTGTTTTCCTGATTTGAGTCACACTGTTGAGCAGAAAATGAAAAGTGCATGATTCTCATGATCGGGGGTCGGGGGTTGTGTTTGCAGCATTTTGATACTGATGTGGTATGCAGCCGGTTCTGAGTCAAGTGTGGTCCCTCATGTACTGAAGACAATCTTGTTGATACTGAAAGGAAAGCCTAGAGAAATGGAGAAAATAATAACAGAAAGAAAGCATTTCTCTTTCGACACTACGAATATGATGCCTGTGGCGGTAAATAACACAATGAGTAATTTCTGTTTGTTGTCATTGTTTTCTTAATCATGAAAATTTCTATCTGCCCACAGACTCAGTCATACTTCCTTGACAGTTTGGCTCTCATTCATTCATTCATTCACTCAGTGCACATCCATGATCACAGAGCTTACAGTCTCGTAAGAGACAGAGACAATGAACCAAAAAATGTGTCGTATGTCAGATGATACAAAGCTTAGAAGAGATATAAAGCAGGGTAAGAAAAAGAAGTGGCTGTGAGGGTTTCGGTAAATTGCTCAGGGCAGGTCTCTCTACCATAGTAATCTAATCAAAGACCTGAATGAGGTGAGGGAGTGATCCTTTCAGGTACCTGGGCATGAGAGTCCTAGACAGAAGGGCAAAAGCCATGTAGTGATGGGAGTTTACCTGGTATGTTATCGAAGCAAGGTCAAAACATCTGGAGAGAACTAAGCAAGGGTGAAAGTGTAGGAGATGGTATTGGAGAGGTAGCCGCCAGTCAGGTCACGTAGACTTGATAGGCATGTGAAGGCCTGATCTCTTTCATGCCATCATTATATATCTCCCAAGCAACCACGTTGGCACTCCTGAGAGTAAATTCAAGTCTTACAGAGATACAATAGGAAAAAATGGATAATGTTCCACAAACATGAGGTGGTGAGATATGTTTCTCTGATACTGTAGGTATTGTAGTGGTCAGGGCACCAAACAATTTGTTAGTGACCTGGTATGCCCTGCCCCCTTTAACTGTTTCACTGACCCGGATTGTTGAAGCGTGGGAGGACCTGCGTTACTAACCACATTGGCATGGAGTCTGGGGAGCTGTGTCCCCCTTGGGAATCAGCTTGCTTCCTGCCGGTTTGGCAGTCAGGCACTGTGGATAGTGCTTTGGGAGCCCATGGCCAGAAAATGCTTGGCACGGTTCCTGCTTCAGAATGGACTTAGTGACCATTATTGAATGAATGAGTATACATGCTCGCTTCAGGTTTCCTTCAAGGAAGTTGGGGGAAGGGTTGCAGAGTCCCTCCCTTTCCACATCCCTCATCACTGCTGACCGGGTTTAAAGGGAGATGGCTACATTCTTGACACCAAACCTTTCCGTTACAGGCATCCCAGGCCCTGTGCACATTACTGCCTCTTGGTCCTTACAAGAAAGCGGTGGCCCAGTTTTTCCCCCAGCTTTTGATGGCCCTCATGCTTCAACTCTTTTACAGCAGCAACCTGAGACTGATGACAGAAGAAAGGCCTTTGTGAGATACCAGGGGTTGTTTCAGACTGAATAAGAAATGCGCTTCCAGCTGTCAAATATCTCTACTCCTTTGGGTTCCTTTGGAACTACATAATCCCATGTGCAGTATATTCATTTATTATAGTTTTCTCCCTTTGAAGGGTAGGATGCCTTTTGAAAAGTAATTACCCTAAGTACCTCAAAGTAAGCTAGGACCTTCCCTGAATGTGTATGTAGTGTATAAAAAAAAAAAATCACTCCCATAAGACACAGTTTATTCCTGCCACAAAGGGAGGCCACCACACAGAGAGAAAGAGTAGGGAGGAGCAGCAGGTCCAAAGGTGGACATGTCCTAGCTCCGCCATTTCCTCTGATAGTGATCTCTCAGGGTAAATTAGGTGTAAGGGGAAATAATATGCCCAACTGTGTTTTGTGAAATGTACAGTTGCCTTGTGGTTGGTGACAGGATGAGTGGGCTTATGATGGCATGCTGCCATTCTGTCCATGTGTGCATGCATGCTAAGTCACTTCAGTCGTGTCTGACTCTTTGCAACCCCATGGACTATATAGCCCACCAGAAATTCTCTCCATGGGATTCTCCAGGTGAGAATACTGGAGTGGGTTGCCAATGTTCTCCTCCAGGGGATCTTCCCAACCCAGGGATTGAACCCGCATCTCTTATGTTTCCTGCATTGGAAGCGGGGTTCTTTACCACTAGTGCCACCTGGGAAGCCTGTCATTCCGTCCACATAAGGTAAATTCAGCTTTTCTCTTTTGTCCAAGAGATTACAGTTAGCTTTGCTACTGTGCAGGGTAATCTAGACCCAACTGTCTGCTATTTGCCCTCATCTAAGCCAGGCAGGACTCTCAAACACAATCTGTCCCATTAAGATAATAAGTATGCTAACATAATCCACTCTCTTTCAAGCAGACATACACCAAATCATCTCCAGTAGGTAAGAATGTACTCTATTTATTTAAAACATCCAAAGAAGACAATCAATAAGCACCTTCAGCACGTTTTCACATCATTTAGCATCTTCTGCTAATAAGCTTTTAATAAACTAATATGCTGCTCTATTATTCATCCTAGATTTTATATGCTACAATTTCAGTTTAACTCCACATCCCACACCCTGTTAATCAGGAGAGATGAAGACCATTTAGTGCTCTTTTCCTTTGAACCATCCCCTTTCCCAAAATCAGCATCCTGCCCATCGTAGAAAAGGCAGGTCATTTATTTGTATTTAGTTATGTAACGGCTACTGGCAGGTGATGACTCTCCTCTTCTTTGGGCCCTTAGCTATGCCCGGGATGCCCTGAGAGTTCTGCTGAATTGTTCTGGACTTCAAGAGGTGGATACTGCTCTAAAGAGAAAGAACTGCTGGAACCAGTTTTCCCAAGTGCTGTTTCACCATCACGGAGTCTACCTTGTGGCCAAGTAAGAACAGGGGCTTTGAGAAATGTTCTGTCTCTTTCCCACCTGTTTCATCTTTCTTCAACCGAGCCATGTGGGAACACAGTCAGTATCCACTCCAAACTTCCAAATCTCTCTTAATAATCTGAATTGCCGTTCAACTCCTACTTTTTCACTTATTTTTGAGGCGGGGGGGAGGTTTTACTTTTCCTTGCCTTGCTTTCTTACCTAATGACATAGATACCAAATTATCCTTCCTCTACCCAACAAGCTTCTCTTTCAGATAAGGAGAACTAGAGGGGAATCTGCTGCTTCCTTTCTCTGTTGTTAACTGATTTCTGCTTTATAGACATCAGATGGTTATAAATGTGCTCCCACTTAGAAGAGGTCTGATATAAACCTGTGCCCCATGAGACAGATAAATTTGGGAAAGTATAATATAAAAGGGCTTTTACTTGTACCATAGTTCTTTTTCTAGCTAATCCACCAGTGAATAGCAAGCTTCTGATTACAGGAATCAGATTTTCTGATCAAGAATCATAATACACAGCCTTGACAAGTTAGTAGACCATTTGAAGTTGTGACTGACTCAGAAAGTACAGTGCATATGGTTTCTGGACTCTTGGTGCTTTTAAACCAACATTTTATTTGCACATAGATTTCAAGAACATATCTTATTTTATATAAAAACAAAAGGTGGTACCTTTCCATCTTACAAATAGAATCGTTCTATCATCAGTACCTTATTACATTTGAATCTTCTTACTCAAAGCATCGTCCACATACCAATAGCAGTAGCATCACCTGGGAGTGAAATATGCAGAATCTCAAGGCCCTCTCCAAACCTACTAATCAGAAGCTGCATTTTAGCAAGATCCCTGATTGATCTGATGCACATTCATATTTGAGCATCAGAAAAAGACCCTGATGCTGGGAAAGACCGAGATCAGGAGGAGAAGGGGGTGACAGAGGATGAGATGGTTGGATGGTATCACCAACTCAATGGACATGAGTTTGGGGAAACTCCAGGAGATAGCGGGGGACAAAGGAGCCTGTGTGCTATAGTCTATCGGGTCGCAAAAAGTCAGATGCAAAATAGCAACTGAACAACACTTTAGTGCTTCTCTACCTGGAATCTTCAAATCGAAGCTCGGTTACATGATCCTTCCCGGACCTGCCAATCTGATCTAGGCCAGCATGTTGGAATAACTGTGAGCCTGGTCACTGGCCCAAGTGTCTTATAGAGAATGGCTCATTGAATCAGGGCACACCACCTCTTCTCCTTAATAACCTAGGATATCTCCCAGGATAGTTTCTTAATTATATCTTTCAAAGGAATGATTTGGTCTAAAACTACCAATGTAACCTATGTGGTCATCTTTGATTGTCAAGATATTTATTTTGCATTATTTATTTTTTCTCCTTTTGGTCAGGCATGGAAGGGAGCTTGCAGTAACATAGGGCAGTCTGTACTGTGACACAGGATAGGAAAAACAGGAAAGAGGAGTGATGTTAAGGACAGAGATATTATCAGTGATCCAGGTATACAGAACCCCCTAGAGTCTGCATAGAATTCATAATAGGGCTGCAGTTTACCTTGGATAAAGGGATATTTGAGAATATTCTTTTTATCTGCATGATACAAAATATAAGGCTAATGGTTCTTCCTTTTCTACCATTAGCATTTACTGATGCAGAAAGTGTTTTTATCTTCTTTGCTAATTCAGTGCCTTATTCTCCTTTACAGAACTCTCAGTGAATATAACTTTCCACAGTTTCCAGAGACCTTGCACTATCTCTACAAACTCGCTGTAGAAGGTCCTAGAAGGTCAGAAGACAGTGTCATCACAATAATATTCCTTACTGAAGTGAGTTTCACTGGGAGACTGTGAATAACTGGGTTCTCATTTCCTTTCCTCATCCAAACTTAAATCAATAGTCCAATGTTTTATCTCCCTCTCCAAACACTGATTCTTACCAAAAGTTAAGACAATAACAGATATTTGAAGCTGAGGGGATAAGGTGAAGATAGCTTTGGATTATGAGAGGGTTGTCCCTTTAGACTGTTTCAGAAGTTGACCTTTGAAGGGGTGTGGATTGTGCAAACTAATTATTTTTGTAGCACTAATTCATATATCTCTGCATGCTTGTTAAAGTATTTGGATAACTGAGTTTACTAAAGGTGCTAAGTAACCTTTGAATCTAAATGAGACTTCAGACTGCATGGAGAAAAAAAAAAGAATGGTTTAAATAACTGGGTAACATGAAGATATAGAACTGTATCACTTTGTACATGAACATTACATCAAATATTGGAATGCCATAAAAAATTAAGCAAATTGAAGCTTTTTGCTTACAAAAATCATGTAGAAAATTCTATTAAATGAAATTAACTAAATGATATCTAATCTTCCCTAAAAGTAATATATAATATACAAGTTTCAATCTAAGGTATGATGCTAAATATTTCCCAAAGTTTGACATGATTTCAAACTTCATAGCAAAATAGTTAATAAATTACAAAGGCATACCCCTACACTATAGTATGTACTTCTAAAGCTTTCAGAAGGATACATGAATTAGTTCAATGTAACATTGCAATAGCAAATCACCTATGTTTTTCAAACTTGCTTAATACATTTGAATCTCTCATATTTTATTATGTGACTCATTATTTTTACTATACAAATACTGAATCGGTCTAAACATAACATACAAAATCCCTCCCATACAATAACACAGTTAAAAGAAATTTACACCTACTATTCGTTTTTAATTTCTATCTCAAATAAAGCAAATGAGTTCAGGTTTTTAACATAAATAGATGGATGAAGAGAAATACAGGTGGTGAGGGAATAAAAAAGGATGGAGGGAGGGAGAAAAGAAATTTCTTAGCTCAGAAAGGCCTAGAAGTTGTGAGTATCTCTACTCCTCAGATCTTGGTTTCTAAATATGTTTTCCACAAAAAGGAACATGGGTTCCCTGTAGGAATGGTTGATTCCAGAGAATGTACGCAATCAATCTGGAACACCCCGTTCTGCTAGACTTACTTAAAAAATGACAGAATGGGTCAAAAGGACACAGAAGCCAGCTTGAAGGAGGATCCCCAGGAAAACCTATGACAATCTGATCATCAAAAGGATTGACAGTAATGGCATATAATCCTTTGAATAAAATAAGAATCCTTGAGCCTGAAAAAAACAAATAAAAAATAAACATACTGACTACATAAAATGTATATAAGCATTATTAATATACCTGATAATAATGAAACCTAGTTGTCTCTCTCATCATGGATGTAATACTTGCTTGATGTAATATTACATCATGGATGTAATACAATTGGAGAGTCACATGACTGTCCTTCCAGGAAATCAGCAATGACCACACTCTTCCACTGCTTTCTCTATTTAGAACTTCTGGGCATTTGTCAACTTTACAGTTCAACTATGCAGCCCCTTGGCCTTTAGTTATTCTGAGCACACAGTCTATGTATTTTACCTTATTTTGGTCTTCTCAGCCAATGATACCTAAGATAGTATTACCAATGCCCATGCCACATATTAATATTTGTTATTTCTAGTTTTCTACTATTGTAAATAGCAATCAAGTTTATATCTTTGTGCCTAAATTCTCTTTCTTTTGGTATTTTATTTTCTTATAATAGATTCCAAGAATTTGCGATAATAACTAAAGTGTATAAGCATTCTTGGGCTTCCCTGGTGTCTCAGTGGTAAAGAATCTGCCTGCCAATGCAGGAGAGGCAGGTTTGATCTCTGGGTCAGGAAGAGCATCTGGAAAAGGAAATGGCAACTCAGTCCAGTATTCTTGCCTGGGAAATCCCATGAACAGAGGAGTCTGGCAGGCTACAGTCCATGGGGTCACAGAAGAGTCAGACACAACTTAGCCACATAAACATTCTCAGGCTGGGGACGGTTAAGTGGAAGGCAGGGCCATCAATGCTCCCCACCCAGTTCATGGGTGAGCTCATTCCATAGCACTTCACCACCGTGGACAAGCTCTCCAAGGTGAGAGGTAGAATGGATGTCCTGAGGGTGATTTGATTTGTATTGTTAAAACCTTCAGAGAGGTTGAACATTTTAAAAATATTATTATTTATAAATTAAAGTTTCGTATTATGAATACCCTGATCTTTATCCATTCGGCTACAATGACCTTAGTTTTTTCTTAATGAATTGTATGATTCTCTCTCTTTCACACATGCACACACACACACACCACAGATTTGTGGAGGATATTAAGTAACATATGAACATGGTACTTTAAACATCATTAGTGAGATAAAACACAAAGATTAAAAAAAAATCTGTAAAGAAATATTTCCCCCCCTCAGAGGGTTTATTGATATTATATATGTTCATAGTATAATTTTAAGATTATGATATGCATTGAAAGTGAAAGTGTTAGTTGCTTAGTCGTGTCCAACTCTCTGCAACCCCATGGACTGTAGCAGGCCAGACTCCTCTGTCCATGGGATTCTCCAGGCAAGAATACAGGAGTGGGTTCCTATGCCCTTCTCCAAGGGATATTCTGGACCCAGTGATTGAACCTGAGTTTCCTGGGCTTCCCAGGTGATGCTAGAGGTAAAGAACCTGCCTGTCAATACAGGAGATGTAAGAGACACGGGTTTGATCTTTGAGTCAGGAAGATCCCCTGGAGTAGGGCACAGCAACCTACTCCAGTATTCTTGCCTGGAGAATCCCATGGGCCGAGGAGCCTGCCGGGCTACAGTCCATAGGGCCACAAAGAGTCAGACACAACTGAAGTGACTTAGCACATACACTTGCTCCTGCACTGCAGGCCGATTCTTTACCATCTGAGCCACCAGGGAAGCCCACGGTATGCATTACATGGTAGAAAATGAATAAATAAACATATAACTGCTATTAACGTTTTCCAGGTAAGAGAAAGAGGAGGCAGCATAAAAGTATAAAAAGTCAACATAAACTCTATTATCCTATATGTAAAAATTTATTTCATCATATCTATATGTAGATATGATGAAATTTTCTTTCAACATATGTATATAACAAATCACATATTTCCTATTATATCTGCTACTTCTCCTTCCCTCTATGGGCCCAGAAATATATGTGAAGTAAAAATATGTGTATGTATTTAGAGTTTTAGTGTGACTTGTATTCGTTTTACTAAACATCTCTTGATTTTTATTACTGAGGCAAAAAAAATCATGCTTGGCCATTATTCCATCTACGAACTTAACTGTTTTCTTTTAGCTTCTCAATAATTTCTTCAAGGACCCATTCCCAGAAAAATTTTTGGTTCTCTTCAGAAACTGGGTCAATGACCCTGATCCTGCAGTTTGCAAACTGAGCCTTCAGAAAATTGCCAGTATGGCACCAGTTATCAATGAGGTATGCGTGTGTATGTGATTTGTGTCTGCCAGCACTCAAAGTTATGATCTGAGATTTGATATAACTCAATATCATTACTGACAAAACACTGATTATTTCTAGTTTATACATCACTAAAACAAAATCAAAGTCAAGTATTTTATCAATAAGGAAACTGACATGAATTGAAAGGATGTGTTGTCAATAGGCTTTATCATCTTATTTATATTTTCCCAGAAGATTATTCACTACACTCAGGACTTATCAAAATTGCCCTACATAAACACTCTTGTTACAGTCTAAACAACATGTCTGTAAGTTATTTTTCACTCCAACATACACACATGAATACACATTAATTCCTGTCTCAGAGTATTTGTTCAAGTTTTTGCTTCCTTTATAATACTTTCCTCCTTCACACATTCACATTTTTCTTATTTTTCAAGGATTATCTCAAGTCAAATTTCACTGTATATTCTGCTTTCTAGCAGCCTGATCCCTTTCAGAGCCACACCAACTATAAGCACTTGCTTATATAATATTTATATTTTTGGCTCTCTACCTATGACTCTGAAACTAACAGCATCAGTATCTCTTGGAAACTTATTAAAAATGCACATTGTCAGGCCCTATCACAGGCCTATGGAATCAGAAATCCTAGAGGTTGTGCCCTCCAACCTATGACTTCAAAATTCCTCCGGCTAATCCTCAGTTTGGTTCAGTCACTCAGTCGTGTCTGATTTTTTGCAAATCCATAGACTGCAGCATGCCAGGCTTCTCTGTCCATCACCAACTCCCGGAGTTGCTTAAAATCATGTCTATTGAGTTGGTGATGCCATCCAACCAACTCATCCTCTGTTGTCCCCTTCTCATTCTGCCTTCTATCTTTCTCAGCAACAGGGTCTTTTCAAATGAGTCAGTTCTTCACATCAGGTGACCAAAGTATTGGAGTTTCAGCTTCAGCATCAGTCCTTCCAATGAATATTCAGGACTGATTTCCTTTAGGATGGACTGGTTTCATCTCCTTGCAGTCCAAGGGACTCTTAAGAGTCTTTTATAACACCACAGGTCAAAAGCATCAATTTTTTGGCACTCAGCTTTCTTTATGGTTCAACTCTCTCATCCATACATGACTACTGGAAAAACCATAGCTTTGACTAGATGGACTTTTGTCGGCAAAGTAATGTCTCTGCTTTTTAATATGCTGTCTAGGTTGGTCATAGCTTTTCTTCCAAGGAGTAAGTGTCTTTTAATTTCAAGGCTGCAGTTACCATGTGCAGTGATTTTAGAGCCCAAGAAAATAACGTCTGTTTCCATTGTTTCCATTGTTTCTCCGTCTATTTGCCATGAAGTGATGGGACTGGATGCCATGATCTTCATTTTCTGAATGTTGAGTTTTAAGCCAACTTTTTCACTCTCCTCTCTCACTTTCATCAAGAGGCCCTTTAGTTCCTCTTTGCTTTCTGCCATAAGGGTGGTGTTATCTGTGTATCTGAGGTTATTGATATTTCTCCCTGCAGTCTTGATTCCAGCTTTTGCTTCATCCAACCCAGCATTTTGCATGATGTACTCTGCATAGAAGTTAAATAAGCAGGGTGACAATATACAGCCTTGACGTATTCCTTTCCCAATTTTGAATCAGTCCATTGTTCCATGTCTGGTTCTAACTGTTGCTTCTTGACCTGCATACAGATTTCTCAGGAGGCAGGTGAGGTGGTCTGATATCCCCATCTCTTGAAGAATTTTCCACAGTTTGTTGTGATCCACACAGTCAAACGGAGAAGGCAATGGCACCCCACTCCAGTACTCTTGCCTGGAAAATCCCATGGACGGAGGAGCCTGGTGGGCTGCAGTCCATGGGGTCGCTGAGTCGGACACGACTGAGCGACTTCACTTTCACTTCTCACTTTCATGCATTGGAGAAGGAAATGGCAACCCACTCCAGTGTTCTTGCCTGGAGAATCCCAGGGACGGGGGAGCCTGGTGGGCTACCGTCTATGGGGTCACACAGAGTCGGACACGACTGAAGTGACTTAGCAGCAGCAGCAGCACACAGTCAAAGGCTTTAGCCAGGTGATTCTAATACAGGCTAAACTGAAGAACTACTGTCCTATATCATTTCCCACTGTCATGTGAATACTGCTTGCCTTCCCAGAAGAGTACATCAAAGCATACTCCTAAGTTTTGTAATTCACTTGCAAATTCCAAAGTACCTTGCACAGTGCTGAGACTGTAGATATTCCATAAATTGTTACTGATTTAATAATAAATTTAATAAATCCTAGTATATCTATTAAGAATAGTCTCTGAAAGCTTAAAAGACAGTCAGTGGGCACTCATTTTGCATTTAGAATGAACTAAGTCATAGTTTATTGGCTTTAGATAAATCACAGAAGTCAATAGTAAGAATTGTAAATAGAAAGTTATTTATTGCCTTGTCTAGTGCTCTGACCAAGAGAGACACAGTAGAAAGTGGTCTGGATTGAGGTTTCACATACCATCTACTAGAAAGGACTGTTTTCCTGCATGACACAAGTGTCTTCTGGCTATTACTTTGGCAAATAGTATTTATTTCTTTTACTTTTTTTCTTTCCAGCCTTTCTTTTTCTTTTTTGATGCCTCCTTTTCATGTTCTAATGGCTTGATATTCTGCATGTCTCTGATCTGCAACTGAGGCCCGCAGCTTAGGTCAGGAGCTCAGTGGCTCTCATGTCCAAACAGGTCATTGTCATCTAGTTTAGATGTTAGTACTGCCAATGGCAGGTTGGTGAATATTTATTAAACAATCAACTCCGTGAAAATAAGGCCACTTATTCCCTGGTGTAAATACTCCCACCATCGCTGATTTCAATCTATCAAAGGGAC
This sequence comes from Cephalophus harveyi, assembly GCA_006410635.1. NCBI lineage: Eukaryota > Metazoa > Chordata > Mammalia > Artiodactyla > Bovidae > Cephalophus > Cephalophus harveyi. The sequence continues at coordinate 186,570 of SJYT01033963.1, forward strand.
ATCAGTAAACATGGATCTGGGTAGAGATGCACAGTAGCACATTATTAGTTAATATTTCCACCATACAGATACAATACATGTAAACATCCTGAAAGGCAGAAAAATTTAGCAAATTTAGCAAAAGAAATAGGAAGAAATGAGTCTTGAGTATTTACTACCATTGTTTTTATTTCTAAATTTTTAAAATTTAAATTTTTAATAGTGACTTTTTTTGACAATTGATTCCTGTAAGCCAGCCCCAGCACATCACTGCATGCTGCCCAAAACTCAGAGGTGTGTGTATCAAATGCTACCTCAAGTCTCCTTCTAGTTCCTAATTCCCACCATTTTCTTTCTGTTATACATAGATAGAAAATGTCTGCAGCTTATTAACATCCATCTTGGATGCCTTCCTTTCCAAAGACACGACGGTTGTAATCCGGGCCTTGATAACCCTCAGAAAACTTTTAGACAGACTGGACAAGGTGACCTACTCCTCCCTGTCTACCAGAATTGCCTCCAGCTACTGTCCTCTGATGGATCATGTGAGTTACGCAGATATGTGAGATCATTAGGTTTCATCATTCAGCTGAAGCACGAGCTAAGGCAATGATATTACATTCCAGAATAAGTGAACAGAAGGCAGGCAATTTGTGCAGATCTGCCATTTGTTTTTCAGAGATAATAATATTAACCAAGTAAGCTCTCAGTTTGTATATGTGTTTTTACACACTTTTAAAATTTTATGTATTTATTTATTTTTGGCTGTGCTGGGTCTTCCGTACTGCTCAGCCTTTTCTCTAGCTGTAGCAAGCAGAGGGCTACACTCTAGTTGCATGGCACAGTCTTCTCACTGTGGTTTCCTCTCTTGTTTCAGAGTATGGGCCTTAAGGCACGTGGGCTTCAGTCGTTGCTGCACATGGGCTGTTGCTGTGGCTCCTGGGCTCTAGAGCACAGGCTAGTTGTGACTCATAGGCTTAGGTGCTCCGTGGCATGTGAGATCTTCCCAGATCAGGGATCGAACCCATGTCTCCTGCATTGGTAGGCAGATTCTTTACCACAGAGCCACCAGGAAAACCCTGTATGTTTGTTTTTAAACTACAGAAGTCTGACCGTAGGAAATGAGAGTCAAAATGTAGCCTTTATTCTTAGATGAAAGAGGAATTGTAGTTTAGTGGCTATATTTGTTAACCCTGAATCTGGAATTTCTAGGTTCAGATCCCTGTGCTGCCACTGACTAGCTGTGAAATCTTTAGCAAGTAGCTCAGTCTGTTAGTGCATCATCTGTAAAACAGAGTGAGTAGCAGGCATATTGTGGGTATTAGAGTTGACATGTGTAATACCCCAAATGAATTTACTATCATAGAAAACATTAATTAGAAAGTCTTTGATCAGAAAGTTGTGCGTTTTGAAAATTCTAATTTTTATGGTAAATGTGTAGTATTTATGGCAAATGTATAGTTTATTTAAAATATAGTATTTTAATAAACAAGAACATGTTGGTATGCTATGAGAAATATATTTGTTTTTAAAGACTCCTTTGACGAGTTGTTTGTGAACCAGAGAATTAATTGTGTCATAGTAAATTATCTTGCCAAAATTTGTAACTTCTTACTAGTTCTGCAGATTTTATTGAAAAAAGGATCAATATTATTAAATTATAGAAAGAGGAAACTTAGTGCCGGAAAAGATTTTTATAAGGACATAATGATAATAATAGTAATAATAACACTGGCTAAAATTTATTGAGCATTTACTGTACACCAGGCATTATTCTAAGGGATTTACATGGACAATTTCATATAATTCTCTAGACAACTCTCTTGGGCTTCCCTTGTGGCTCAGCAAGTAAAGAATCCACCTGCAATGTGGGAGACCTGGGATCAATCGCTGGGTTGGGAAGGTCCCCTGGAGAAGGGAAAGGCTACTCACTACAGTATTCTGGCCTGGAGAATTCCACGGACTGAATAGTCCATGGGTTGCAAAGAGTCGGACATGACTGAGCAACTTTACTTTCACTAGAAGACAACTCTATTACTATTATCCAGTTTACATATAAGCAAACTGAGGCAAACTGAAGTGAATATTAGACCAAGTTCATACAGCTGATAATTAGTATGTCCATGTAAATAATTATCTTCAGAATGGAATAATATTTTTGTAAAAACTGGAAGTGATATATTTTTTTTTAATTAACCTCTTCCTCTGACTTGTAATTTTTATCTTCTAGAATCCTTATAATCTAATCACCTTCCTATTTGGACTAAGTAAACCCTTGGAAACCTAGTATTATGACAGTATACAAAGAACTCACATTGGTATTCAGTAGCAATTCTGTAAAGGCCTCCAGCTTTTGAATACATCATGGTTACATTACCCTAAGTATTTTGATAGAAATTATCTCCAAGTTACATGAATTTTTACATGTTATATTTTTCAGTTCAGTTCAGTTGCTCAGTCATGTCCAACTCTTTGCAACCCCATGGACTGCAGCATACCAGGCTTCCCTGTCCATCACCAACTCCCAAAGCTTGCTCAAACTCATGTCCATCAGGTTGGTGATGCCATCCAACCATCTCATCCTCTGTCGTCCCCTTCCCCTCCAGCCTTCAATCTTTCCCAGAATCAGGGTCTTTTCCAATGAGTCAGTTCTTCACATCAGGTGACCAAAGTATTGGAGTTTCAGCTTAATCATCAGTCCTTCCAAAGAATATTCAGGACTGATTTCCTTTAGGATTGACTGGTTTGATCTCCTTGCAGTCTAAAGGACTCATAAGAGTCTTCTCCAACACCACAGTTCAAAAGCATCAATTCTTCAGCTCTAAGCTTTCTTTATGGTTCAACTGTCCCATCCATACATGGCTACTAGAAAAACTATAGTTTTGACTAGATTGACAGTTACTAGCAAAGTAATGTCTCTGCTTTTTAATATGCTGTCTAGGTTGGTCATAGCTTTTCTTCCAAGGAGCAAGAACTATGGATGGAGGTTCATGACATTGTACAGGAGACAGTGATCAAGACCATCCCCAGTTATATCTTTAGTATGTTATTAAATACTATCTTCCTAAATTTAAGAAGCTCACTTTTCACAGGGGATTTTCTTTCATGTAATATGAATTTTGGTAAGTAAGTCTTATTTTAAAATCAGAAGAATAGGTGACTTCTTAGACCCAAGGTGAATCTTTTCTAAAAACAAATAATAAATATATACACATACATATATACACATCATATATAGTGTATATACATGATATAAGTATATATACTATATAGTGTGTGTGTGTATATATATACATACTATATGTTAGTATATATATATATAGTGTGTGTGTGTGTATATATATCCTCAAATGAGGTCTTTTCCGTGTGCATGTTTTAGGGTAATGAAGGTATTCGGAGTATGGCCATTCACCACTTTGGTCAGTTACTCATGGACATGAGTCAGTACACATGGATGCTAAACAATGTGGTTTATGCAGGCTTGGTGCCTCTGATCCTGTTTTTGGAAGATACAGAGGAAAGAGTAGTTAAAGTAAGTCTTGAAATTTTGTTTTTCTTACTTTTGCAGAGAATCACAGTGTTCTATATAACACCAGATGGAATGGATCTTTACTGACCTTTTTCTGCTTCACAGGCATGTAAATATACATTAAAAATCTGTGCCTCAGAATTAAAATGGTCGACATCATATTTCCTAAAGGATGAATATTACAATTTTGAGCTGGTGGTGCTCAACATCTGTAACAATCTTGTAAGTGTCCACTCAAGATTTACTACCCTAAGAGTTACAGAAACAATTTTAAAGGATACAAAGTGATGAAAAGCATAATGGGCACAAGGTGAATCTAGAAGGACTCTGAAGAGAAGATAATAAATGGACAATTATAGCTAGGGTTTGAGACCAGAGAAAAATTTAACTTTCCCACTTTCTTCTCCTTTACATGGATCATCTATTTTTTCTTCCTCCAACCCACCTGCTTTGAGCAGTGTAAAGATGGGCACAGCATTTCAGATCACCAAAAGAAAAGCTGGAATTAGTTTTCCATGGCTGAATGAGCTAGTTTTCTGAAAATCAGCATAAACTCCAACAACAGACAGGTAGGGATGGAAGGATATTAACCAAAGGTTGGAAACTCAAAGACTGGATATCATATAACAAGCTGAATAATACCTGCAAGCAAGGCAGTAACATTCCTACATAGAAATCCCCAAGTTTTAACCTGGCCCTGATTTGGTTATAAGCAACCAAGTTCATTTCCCTGGAAGGCTCTCTGAATTCAGCATATGTGTATTTTCAAGAAGTGAGAGAATTTTTTTCCTTTTTATTTTCAGCTTATTTCTCATCAAAAATACATTACAGATTTGATATCTGAGACCTTAGGATTTCTGGAGAGTTCCAGAGCATATCTGAGAAGAGGATCAGTTATTTTACTAGGTAAGTAAAATTCAGTTCTCATTTCCTAATTTGTCTTAACAGGTAAAGAATGGATAGCAGCTAGAAGATTCCTTGAAAAAATTATAGATTTTCTTTGTTTAGGATGGACTCTAATTTTCATGATGGTATCTATAATGAGCAGAAGTTAAAATATATGATGAGAATAGAGTTCTATTTTATAATACACAGCTGAGTATAAGTATGTAATTAAACTATCATACAAAGTATTCAACCGGATGAATTTCAAAATTTAAGAAGGTGGCAAACCACTTTTCTCATGATGTACTCTGCATAGAAGTTAAATAAGCCGGGTGACAATATACAGCCTTGATGTACTCCTTTTCCTATTTGGAACCAGTCTGTTGTTCCATGTCCAGCTCTAACTGTTGCTTCTTGACCTGCATATAGGTTTCTCAAGAGGCAGGTCAGATGGTCTGGTATTCCCATCTCTTTCAAAATTTTCCACAGTTTGTTTTGATCCACATAATCAAAGGCTTTGTCATAGTAAATAAAGCAGAAATAGATGTTTTTCTGGAACTCTCTTGCTTTTTCCATGATCCAGCAGATGTTGGCAATTTGATCTCTGTTTCCTCTGCCTTTTCTCAAACCAGCTTGAACATCTGGAAGTTTGCAGTTTATATATTGTTGAAGCCTGGCTTGGAGAATTTTGAGCATTACTTTGCTAGTGTGTGAGAAGAGTGCAATTGTGTGGTAGTTTGAGCATTCTTTGGTATTGCCTTTCTTTGGGACTGGAATGAAAACTGATTTTTTTCCAGTCCTGTGGCCACTGCTGAGTTTTCCCAATTTGCTGGTATATTGAGTGTAGCACTTTCACAGCATCATCTTTTAGGATTTCAAATAGCTTGACTGGAATTCCATCACTTCACTAGTTCTGTTTATAGTGATGTTTCTGAAGGCCCACTTGACTTCACGTTCCAGAAAGTCTGGCTCTAGGTGAGTGATCACACCATCATGATTATCTGGATCGTGAAAATCTTTTTTGTACAGTTCTTCTGTGTATTCTTGCCACCTCTTCTTAATATCTACTGCTTCTGTTAGGTCCATACCATTTCTGTCCTTTAATTGTTTCCTAAATCAGTCTGTACATGGAATGAGATGCCAATTAAAATATCATTGAGACTTTTTTCAAAACTGACATGCTAATTTTAAAATTGACGTAGAAAAGTTACCATGCAGGAATATCCAGAAAGTTCTAACCAAAAAGAAAGCAGACTAGCCTTATCAGATATTACTATAGCTACAGTGGGGCTTCCTGGTGGCTCAGTTAAGAATCCACATGCAATGCAGGAGACCTGGGTTCGATCCCGGAGTCCAAAAGATCCCCTGGAGGAAGGCATGGCTACCTACTGCAGTATTCTTGACTGGAGAATTCCATGGATATAGGAGCCTGGCGGGCTATACAGTCTATGGTGTCACAAAGCATCAGGCACGACTGAGCAACTAACACAACAGTAATTATAATCATGTGGAATAAACAGAAAAATAGAATAAAATACCATCCAAAAATAACTGCTAAAACATACAAGTTTTTACAGTGAATCATTGGTTTTAAGTAATAGCGATGAAAATATGGAATATCCCTTAAATGGTTTGGGAACATCTGGTGAGCCATCTGGAATTTTTTTGATTACTTTATCCCTCTTTTAATCTTTACATTAGATAAATTCCAGATGGTCAAAGGCTCAGATACTAAAAATTAAACCATAATAATAAATAAAATTAAACAAAATTTGGAAGAATTTGCTTTATAATCATGGGGTAGGTAAGATTATTCTAAGTAAAAGTAAAAATAATAAAGAAAAAATTGACACACTATGCAGAAGTAAACATTTCTGCAAGTAAAAACCACTATAAACAAATTCAAAAGGCAAATTGTAATAAAACATGTTTATAACACATATCATATATAAAGGGTGAATAAGTTCTTACTGGTAGCTCAGCTGGTAAAGGATCTGCATGCAGTGCAGGAGGCCCTGGGTCAGGAAAATCTCCTGGAGAAGGGATAAGCTACCCACTCCAGTGTTTTTGGGCTTCCCTGGTGACTCAGATGGTAAAGAATCTGCCTGAATTTGGAAGACCTGGGTTTGATCCCAGGTTTGGGAAGATCCCTTGAAGGAGGGCATAACACCCCACTCCTGTATTCTTGCATGCAGAATCCCCATGGACAGAGGAGCCTGGCAGGCTACTGTCTATGGGGTCACAAAGAGTTGGACACAGCTGAGCAGCTAAACACGGCATAGCAAAGAATCTTTACAAATCCCTAAGAAAAGAAACAACCCACTAGGAAAATGGACAAAATACATGAAAAAATTTATTTGGTTCATATACATAAAATTTTCACAGCTTCATTCAAAAAGTGATGCAAACTGAATTGATAAAGTGTTTCCATCCATCAAACTGACAAAGAACAAAAAAGTTTATACTCTACAGTTCTGTCCAGGTTGCAGGAAATAGGCAATCACATTACTGGTTAGTGTAAATAGCTACAATCTCTAAGAACAGTTTGGTAATATCCATCCAAATGTGAGATGCATATTCTTTTGACTCAATAATCTTCAATTTATCCTCTGATATATTCACATATGAGAAGTGATATACGTATGTAGATATTCATTGCATCATTGGATTTATAATGCCATCATTCTTAGCACATGGTTTTTATCCTTCTTTGTCTTTTCTGATTAACTTCAGCATTTTAGCAGCATTGTGTGTGTGTTAGTTGTTCAGTTATGTCTGACTCTTTGTGACCCTATGGACTGTAGCCCACCAGGCTCCTCTGTCCATGGGATTTTTCAGGCAAGAATACTGGAGTGGGTAGCCTTTTCCTTCTCCAGAGGATATTCCCAGCCCAGGAATCGAATCTGGGTCTCCTGCATTGCAGACAGTATTAGCAGTATTACACCAAGAAATAAGCAAAAACATAAAGGGCAAAAGGTGTCGCTGGGTTAATCTAATTATGGCTTAAACAAGATAGTAGCTGGTTTTTTTCTCATTTACCAATCCTAGTGTGAGTAGACTAGTGCCAGTTCTTTTGTTGCTCTTGTATTCTCATCATACAGTTTCCTACATCAGATCCAAGATGTTTGCTCTAGCTCCTGCCACCACTTCTATGTAACAGTCAGCTGGAAAAGGAAATATATCAAGAGGACACAGCCATCTCTGTAAAGAGTGAATATAACTTGGGTTTCCCTAGTGGCTCAGCTGGTAAAGAGTGAATATAACCTACTAAATGATCATTTGCCTGGAACATAGACATGTCACCATACCTAGCTGCAGAGAAGTCTTGAAAGTCTAGTCATCTGCTCAGCAACCATGTGTCCAGCTAAAACTCACTTTAGTTTTAGAAAGAGAACTAAAGATAAAGAAATAATTTTTTTAAATTAAATGCTAAGAAAATTTATTTGATGTTATATTATATGGGAACTTTATAATATAGCTTCCCTTCATTATGCAAGCTTATCATTTATTTGTAATTCACATTTTATTAAAATAACCAGTAAGAAAAACTGAAGCAATTAATAATGTAAATTGTTCATCATTAAAATAAAATGAAAGCTAATTCATAAGATAATATAGGAAAACTAATATTATTATTATTACTAACAATTGTTTCATATTACATATTTCCAAAACCTTAGCATTGTCCTGCTACTTTTCTGCTACCTCACTGTCCATTGAACAACCAACTAAGTTCTATACAATCAAACTATTATTAACAGATTAACAGTATCTGTTAAAGCAGGATATTTTAGCTAACTTGATCATTAACTTGTCTCTCCTGAAAAAGTATTTGTACATTGTGAATAATTGATCTGATAATATTCATAGTGCCATACTTTAATCATTTTTGCTATGGACTGAGATATTTATTTTTTTCCACCCCATTTATTCCCTTAAAGTCTCATTTATCTCTTGTAGAATCCCTATTTGCTCCTCCCCACACACTAAGTTCAATTCAGTTCAGTCACTCAGTCATGTCCAACTCTTTGTGACCCCATGGGCTGCAGCATGCCAGGCTTCCCTGTCCATAACCAACTCCTGGAGCTTACTCAAACTCATGTCCATCGAGTCAGTGATGCCATCCAACTATCTCATCCTTTGTTGTCCCCTTCTCCTCCCACCTTCAATCTTTCCCAGCATCAGGGTCTTTTTTAGTGATTCAGTTCTTCATATCAGGTGGCCAAAGTATTGGAGTTTCAGCTTCAACATCAGTCCTTCCAATGAAATTCAGGACTGATTTCCTTTAGGATGGACTGGTTGGATCTCCTTGCAGTCCAAGGGACTCTCAAGAATCTTCTCCAACACCACAGTTCAAAAGCATCCATTCTTTGGTGCTCAGCTTTCTTTATAGTCCAACTCTCACATCCATACATGACTACTGGAAAAACCCTAGCTTTGACTAGATGGACCTTTGTTGGCAAAGTAATTTGACAATAGGGACAATTAGTATTCTCTAGCATGGGAAATTTTCATTCATTTATTTGTACCCTCCATTTAACTCTAAAAAGGAATTACACTGGATTACAAAATCCCCCTGGTGGCTTAGAGGTTAAAGCGTCTGCCTCCAATGCGGGAGACCCGGGTTCGATCCCTGGGTCGGGAAGATCCCCTGGAGAAGGAAATGGCAATCCACTCCAGTATTCCTGCCTGGAGAATCCCATGGACAGAGAAGCCTAGTAGGTTACAGTCCACGGGGTCGCAAAGAGTCGGACACGACTGAGTGACTTCACCTCACCTCAATGCCAGTTAAGGGTACCTCCACAACACAGAGCTTTGTCTTTAAGCATTAGTCTTAAATTCTTAAGCCCATGTTCCACCTGTCAATGAGAATATCCCGAGTTTTATTATCTGTAAATCATATTATCAAAATAATGTATTGCTGTGATTTTTGTGATCCCTATTTTGACTGAGGTAGGGGCAATGTGAAATATTGGTGAGAATATATAAGCTTCCACTGAAATCTCAGGATGAATACCCACTAGCCATGTGACCTTCACCAAATTTCTTTATCCCTATGAATTTTTATCAGGCTTTCCTGGTGGCTCAATGGTAAAGAATCTGCCTGCCAATGCAGGAGATGCAGGTTTGATCCTTGGGTTGGGAAGATGCCCTGGAGAAGGAATTGGTAACCTACTCCTGTCTTCTTGCCTGGAGAATTCCATGAACAGAGAAGCCTGGTGGGGCTATAGTCCATGAGGTCACAAAAGAGTCAGACATGACTTAGTGGCTAAACAACAATAACATGAATTTTTATGATGTGTAAAAGGAAGATAATAAGAATATCAACAAAAATATTTTTAAGTCTATCTGAAAACATTTAAGAGCTTTTATAAAGGCAGTAAAGAGTAGAAAAACTAAAAGAAGTAGGCCTGATATTTGAGGGTTATTTTCCTTTATAGATTTTCAAATTCTAATTTCAAAAAGGGTAGTGGGAGGCTGATAAACTATGAAGAAATTTTAGCTGTTTCACTGAACCGGTGGAACAAAACTTGGAGTGGATTGACAATGAGGAGGGATCCTGGTAAAAACACTCAAGTTTTCCACTTGATCCCTGATGTCTCTACCCTAGAAGTAAGAGTAAACTAAAAATATACCAGCCCTTATAATTATTGAATCTTTGAATATCTAACTCCACGGTTGAATTAAAGAGATATACTTCTAGCCTAACTGCCTGCCAAAAAAGCAAAAACAAATCCTCTCTGGGAGAAGATAAAATGCCCAGAGACTAACAGTATTGACACAAACCTGTATACACTATAACTGATATTTAATTTTTAAAAATCATTTAGATTTTTTTAATTACCATAGAAACAGAATCTAGTATATGCAGTTATTCAACTTTATCAGATATAAGTTTTAAATAAATATGATTAGTATGTTCAAAACATTACACAAGGAGATAGAATGCAGATCTCAATGAATGAAGTTAGCAGCAGATTAGAAAGAACTGAAATGAGATTAAGAGAATTAGAAATGTCAGAACAAACCAACACAACATTGTACTTATCCTTCAATTTAAAATAAATAAATTTAGGAAGAGAAAAAAGAAATGTCAGAATAAAATATTCAGCCTCAAGATCAAAACTTGAAAAGATAAAAATGGAAAATATGAAAAGAGCATAAGAACATGAGATATGGTTAAAAGGCCTAATATACACCTCCATAAGGATAGTGGGGAAAAAAATGAGACTAAATATTTAAAGAGATAATGACCAAGAATTTTCCAAAACTAAAATGAGGTAATAACAAGAAATAAAATGGATAAGTTTGGAAAAAAAGAAAAGAAAACTTCCAAAATTTGCAGATAAATAACTGAGTATTTAGAACACTGGAAAGAATTCAGAAAAACTATAGGAATTAAATTTAGCAAGTTTTCTATGTATAATACCAATATACAGAAATCAACTGAGTTTCTACACACTTAACAATAAATACTAGAAAATTAATCTTTTAATGCCTAATACATTGCACCAAAATTTATCAAATATCCCAAAGTAAAACTAAGGAAAGAGGTACAAGACTGATACATAAACATACACACAGAAAACAAAACAAAACTAGAAAATTCTGAGAAGTTTTTTAAAATACTTAGAGTGATATATCATGTTAATGGATTAAAGGTTTAATATTGTAACATGGTCAGCTCTCCTCAACTTGATCGGTATATTTGATACAACCCCAAACAAAATTTCACCAGGACTTTTGGGTGTGTATGTATATGAAATATGAGAAGTTGATTCTAATTTTTACATGAAAATTTAAGGGTTTGAGAATAGCCAAGAAAATTTGAAAAAAAACCACAAAGTTGAAGAATTTATACTATCAGATATCAAGATCCATCATATATTAAGGTAATATAGAAATGGCACAATGATAGAATGGAGTTAAGACAATGACCCTCACGCAATTTTTGATATAAATGATCCTACAAAGTAATAAGGAAAGGACTTTTTTTCTCTCTTAATAGTGCTAGATTAATTACATAGGTAATTAATCAATCCCTATTTTATGCCATATAATTTCAGTTGAATTTGAAATCCAAAAATGTGAAAGGGTAAAACAATAAAGTTTCTAGAAGTAAATATGGGAGAATATCTTTATGACCCTGAGATAGCAAAAATTTCCTATCAGGACCCCAAAATTCACTAATTGTAAATTGGACTGCAATAAGATTAGAGGACTTCTCTGGTGGATCAGCAGTTAAGAATCCCACCTGCCAATGCAAGGGTCACAGGTTTGATCCCTGGTCTGGAAAGATACCACCTGCCTCAGGACAACTAAGCCAGCGTGCCACAGCTGTGGACCCTGTGCTCTAGAGCTTGTGATCCACAACAAGAGAAGCAACCATGAGTTGCCCCCACTAGCCACAACTAGAGAAAAACCCCTGCACAGCAGCAAAGATCCAGCACAGCCCCAAAATAAATAATTCTGCTCATCAAAAAGAAAAGTACAGATGGAAAAGTTTTGCCCTGGGGTAGGAGAAAATATTTGTAATAGGTGTAATATTTTTTAAAAATGCCCCAAAATAAATAATTTAAAAACAACTCAATAGAAAAACAGGCAAGAGACATACAGAACAGACATTTTGCAAAAGAAATATACAACTGTATATCTAATATACAAAATATATATCTAATTATATATTCAATATATATAAACTTATATATCCAATTTGTGTATCCAATATAATAATATCACTAAACCCATGAGATTGACTGGAAGATTGACTAACAATTATCAAGTGTTAGGGAGGATGGAGAGCAGTAGAAATGTTCATACAATGCTGGTAGGAGTGAAAATTGGTACAATCACTTTGGCAACTCTTCTGCAGTAATGATTAAAGGTGACCATAAGCATATTCATTAGCTAGTAAGTCCACTCCTAGCTATATACCAAACAGTAATGCATATAAATCTACACCAAAGTTCATGTACAAGAATGACCACAATAACATCACTATTCATAATAGCCTCAAATTAAAAACAACACATTGTCCATCATAAGCCGAATGACTAAAAAGTGATGCATTAATAAGATGGCATATCATACAAAAAGCATTCAGAAAACTCTTTCTTTGAAGAACCAGATAGGAAATATTTTAGGCTTTGAATACCAGGCTCTGTGGCAACCACTCAACTCTGCTGTTTGTAGGGTGAGAAAAGCTGGAGATGATCCATAGCAAATAAGCCTATAAGCATGGCTCTGTTTCAAGAGAACATTGCTAACCTCTGTCATGTAGCAATGGAAATGAATGAACTATTGCTGTTTAAAAACAGGATGAATCTCACAATTTAGTGTTGAGCAAAAGAATATGTTCTGAAAGGTGAAGGAGGAAATTGGGAAGGGCATAAAGGAGGCTCCTAGGATAATGATAATATTCTATTTAAAGGCCTAGGTGGTAGCTAGAAGTATTCACTCTGGTCGTTTATTAAGGTGTACAAATGTGATTTGTGCACATTTATACACACACATATATCTCAATAAAGATTTATTATTTGAAATCACTAATATATTATTCAAGAATAATCTAGAGATATTTTGCTTTGAAGAAAGCACTGAAGGTAGATAATATCAGATAATGTATTTTCATTTCGTATTTTGGGATAACTTTAATTTTAATTTGTGCATAGGGTACTTGGCAAAATTGGGTGGCCATTTACTGCTCAGAGATGAAATTGATGTCATGCTTGAGGGTAAGTGTTGAAATTATAATGAAATCTTTATATATAGGCCTAAATAACTTCCCTATTTGTGATTCCATTTATATCTGAGCTCTGTAGTGATGCCAGGGATGGGAGAGTACTACATTAGGTAGTCAGGTGGTTAAGGGGAAATTAGCAGAAGGACTGGGTTAAGGGACATCTTTTTTTACTTTTTATTCTTTCCCTCTATCTTTCTCTCTCTGCTTCAATCTCTCCATCTACCCCTCTCATTATCTGAGACCTAGCTATCATCCTAGAATCCTTAGGAACTACAGAAAGTTCGTTCAACAAATATTTATCTGGCATCTACTATATGACAGCACTATTCTAAGAGCAGGACATACAGCAGCAGACAAAGCAAAGTCCCTTCCCTTAGAGAATTTACGTTTTAGGAGATAGCTATATATACTTGCATCAGAAGAGCTTCTCTTCTGATAGAGCTTCTCAACTGATAGCTCAGTTGGTAAAGAATCCACCTGCAATATAGGAGACCCTGGTTTGATCCCTGGTTTGGGAAGATCCCCTAGAGAAGGGAAAGGCTACCCACTCCAATATTCTGGCCTGGAGAATTCCATGAACTATATAGTCCACAGGGTCACAAAGAGTCAGACATGACTGAGTGACTTGGGCTTCCCTGATAGCTCATTTGGTAAAGAATCTGCCTGCAATGCAGGAGACCCCAGTTCTATTCCTGGGTCGGGAAGATCCACTGGAGAAGGGATAGGCTACCCACTCCAGTATTCTTGGGCTTCCCTGGAAGCTCAGCTGGTAAAGAATCCACCTGCATTGTGGGAGACCTGGATTCAATCTGGGTTTTGAAGATCCCCTGGAAAAGGGAAAAGCTACCCACTCCAGTATTCTGGCCTACAGAATTCCATGGACTATAGGGTTGCAAAGACTCGGATACGACTGAGTGATTTTCTCTTTCACTTTTCAATACTTATTCTATCAAAATGTTTGGATCTCTCTTGGCCTCTGCCTATTTCCCCTTCGGGATCAGAATTTCAAACAGGTTGCAGCAGAAAATAAGGTGGCTGCCTTCCTTCCTCCTTTTGGTAACAGACTATATTGAAGAGCCATTTTAGATTAGTAGGAATACTGAGTGGAAGATAGAGATTTCCTGAATACCTCCTGCCCCCACACATGCACAGCTTCCTCCTGTTACCAACATCTCCCAGCAGAGTGGTATATTTGTTACAATTGATGAACCTACATTGACACGTGATTTTCTTTCTTCTTTATTTTTTCATTCACTCATATTTATTGACAGCATGCTAAATGCTAAGCACTCTCTCCATGTTGCTCAGATATTTTTGTTTGCTCTCTTCCTCCTCCTTCTGCTCCTTCTCCTTTTTCTCTCATTTCTACATCTATCTGTTTTTTCCTTCTCTATTTCTTTTTATTAAGAAAGAAAATAATAATTTCCCACAAGCTCAGCATCTGGATATAGTGATATTTGCATTTTGGTATATATTTAATTGCAGGTATTTTTAAAGAGTATAAACTATTGTGTATTTATTTTTTAAACTTTCATAATTGTTTTATAATTTTTTCACTTACTCATGTCATAAACATCTTTTCATGCTAAGAAACATGAGTCTACATCATCATGTTAACACATATGTCCTATTTGGCTTTATGATGTTACATTAATAACTTTAAGCCCTTTACTGCTGATGAACATTTAGACTGATTCTACTTTTTTCATTATTCTGAGCAATATTGAGCCTATTCATGAATATATATTTATGCTGTCTAGCAGAATGCACAACACATAATATGCCCTCAGCACATAATGAGGTCCAGTTAGGACAGAAGACAAAAACTTCCTGGATGTTATTTGTCTAAGTAACAAAAATTAGGGCAGCGGGGCTCCTGTGAAAGGTGGTGAGACTGTTTTGAGTCTGAGAGCTTCTCAGTCTATGAAAGCAATGTTTTGAATTAATGGCCTTTCTACTGTTACAGCTGTTGACCGAGTGATTCGGGATGAAGATCCTGTGATCAGGGAGTTGGCAGAAAAAACAAACAAAATTTTTATGGAAATAGCATATAAATTGACCACCTCAAATATTAAACAAAGCTTCCAAAGATTGTTTAACTTCATCTACTTAAAAAAATTGAAGCTTCTTTATAATTATAACCCGACCAAGGACCTGACAGGAAGTCCTATGGGGATTAAAGAAATCAGGAATGATAAAGAAGCCATCATAAATGATAATTATGAAGATGGATTGGTAAAGAATGAAGGTGCATCAGTAAAGAATGCAAGGTTACCCAGTGCCTTGGAGCACTCCTCATAAGAGAAATGATTTCCTTTCTCCTTTGATAACTGGAGTCCTTTTTAGATATTTTTGTGAAGGATTCAAGAAACTTTTATAGTCTCTTCTTGATCCTCTATTCAAATGTAGAAATGTACAGCTTCTCTCTGTCTGACAGTGATTAAAAAGCCTTACTTCTTCAAAACCACTAATAAAACTGAAAAAAGCATATAAGCAAAGTGTTTGATGAGAAACTCTTGGAGCTTGATGTGGTCAATACTTACCTACTGAACATCTTCTAAGTGCCAGACACTGTGCAGGAATATTTGGATGATGTCAACAAGGTTCCCTCAGGAAGACACACGGTATTGTTCTTTCCATCCTGCACTGAATGCTGCGTGTTGTTGTTCAGTTGCTAAGTCATGTCCGACTCTGTGACCCCATGGACTACAGCATGCCAGACTCCTCTGTATTTCACTATTTCCCAGAGTTTGTTCAAACTCATGTCCATTGAGTCAGTGATGCTCTCTAACCATCTCATCCTCTGCTGCCCCCTTTTCCTTTTGCCTTCAATCTTTCCCAGCATCCGGTCTTTTCCAATGCGTCAGCTCTTCCCATCAGGTGGCCAAAGTATTGGAGCTTAAGCATCAGTCTTTCCAATGAATATTCAATGTTGATTTCCTTCAGAATTGATTGGTTTGACCTCCTTGTGCAGTATTTACAAAGAAAGAAATAGCATTGCAGGGGAAGAAGATTGAGAGCAGGCAAACTATTCCAGGTAGAGATGTTGAGGCAAGAAGAGTGTTGGGGGAAGCTAGAGAGTTTGTTGTGGATACAGATGGTTAAGGAGAGAAGAATAAGTAGAGCTGAAACCTGAGGGGAAGAGTGTGCTCTGCTAATGGCTTTAAACTTTTTGAAATGAAAACTGCATAATCAACATAGTTAGTGGTCCCCATTGCCATCAGGATCCAGTTTAACACTTTATTCTGGTTTATAAGAAAGTTGACATATAAATGCTGATCTGCAGTGATCTTGCCTGACTTAAGGCTTCAGGTTCATCTTCCACTCATCTCACCTTACCTTCCTCCCAACTGTGTCACATCCTAGTATAAACCATCCCAGCCACAGGGACATCTACTTATAGTTAGATGAAAGCCCTTTTCTTCCATTACTTCCAGTGTTGTGGCTTTGGGATGGGTCAACTTGTAGTTCACACACATTTTCATCTCTCTGTCAGCTCACCTCGCTGGTGTGGGGCAGGGGCCACTCTACTTTCCCTTGGGTCTTCCTCCAGCTCCTGTCATTTCTGGGCCAAGTGGATTGAGTAATGTTGACAAAAGACACCAACTTCTTGTGCAGGACAACTACATCATCAACATCCTCAGTGTCGGAGGCAGCAAGAGACTGACACAGTCCCCAGCTTGTGGGTTCTACCTTATCCCTGCTCTCCACTTTACACCCACCTTCCCTTCCCAGTTGCCTGTCCTGCAGACTTCAAGCTCCAACATCAGATGTGAAGACAGCAACCTTGCAGAGATTTCTTCACCTGTTTCCACAGCTGCTTACAGTCAAACCTCTGGTTCTGCCTCTCTGATTGAACCCTGACTGATATATCTGAGATGCATTACGAATCCTCTTTGATCAGATAGTTCGATGTTGTTCCTATGTTTTGCCTTAATGCTCTGAATACCTATTATTAAATTCATCACACTATAGTGAAATTACTAATGTCCTTCTCTCTCTGCCCCACAAAACTGAAATTTCCTAAAAGGAAGTGTTACACTTGGTTAAGTACTCTGGAACTCATAATCTGGCACCTAATATATGCTCAGTGAATACTTGCCAAATGAATAAAATGCTAAAGCAACATATTGCTCTCATGCTTCAATAAGAATTTTCAGATAATTATGAGTGCTACTTCATATTAGAAATGATGACAGAATAAATTATTTTGATTTACCTTTTAACCCATATTATTTCATATCATCCAGATGTCCCAGACCTAACTTTTCCAAATCACAGCAAATTTTCTTTCCCACCTTCTAAGTTAACAGGATACCTACTGTGGTAGGCTGAACAATAACCTCTTTAAAGATAACCAATTCTTAATCCCCAGAACCTACGAGTATATTTTACACAGCAAAAGAAAATTTACAGACATGATTAAATGACATGATCTTGAGATGGGGAAATGATTTCTGGATTATCTGGAGTGGCTCCATATAATTGCAAGACTCTTTATAAGAGGAAGATGGAAGTTAGAGAGGAAAGGTTTTTAAAGATGCAGTGATGCCAGCTTTGAAGAGGGAGATGGGGCCCATGAGGCAAGGAATTCAAGGAATAAAACTCTAGAAGCTGAAACGGGTAAGGAAATGGATCCTCCCCTAGTGCCTCCAGAGTGAGCACAATACTGCCAGCAACTTTGTTTCAGCCCAGTGAAACCCATTTTGGGCATCTGAGCCCCAAAACTATAAGAAAATAAATTGGTACTGTTTTAAGGCACTAATTTGTGGTAATTTGCTAAAGCAGCAGTAAGAAGCTGATATACCTACCTAGATTTCTACAAAACAAAGCAAGCCAAACCAGTTCATAACCCTTCAACCTTGGCCACCCTCAACTCTTCCCCACAAAAATAGACATAACAACAGTGGACCTTATACAAATGTTGAAAGTAAAAGTGAAGTCATTCAGTTGTGTCCAACTCTTTGCAACCCCATGGACTGTAGCCCACCAGGCTCCTCCATCCATGGAATTTCTCAGGCAAGAATACTGGAGTGGGTTGCTATTTCCTTCTCCAGGGGATCTTCCTGACCCAGGGATCGAACCTGAGTCTCCCACATTGCAGGCAGATGCTTTTTTTTTTTTTTTTCACCATATGAGCCACAGGGAAGCCCTGTTATACAAAAGTTGAGGGTTTTGTAAAAGGTCAGATAATCTGTGATATTTATATGTTCTTTAAAGTCCTGTAGATTGGTGACCATGGATTTCTTTCTCGCTTTCAACTACAACAGTAATGTCCTCCATCATTTCCCGGTCCTTTCTGCTGTTTCTCCTTTTCTAATTTTTTTCATTTTAATTCCAGTGTGTCTTGATGTGTCACTCTTTGGGTTAATCCTATATGGGACTCTCTGCAATCTCCTGGGTTTTAGATGTATGTTTCTTTTCCCACCGTGGGGAAGTTTTCAGCTATTATATCTGTGACCATCACAGCATCAGTTATCTCTTCTTTCAAAGAATAGAAAGAAAGTATAACTTCTGAATATAGAGTTGAGTGGTGGTGGAGTGCACTCAAATAACTGAGTCAGCTAATTACCCAACATGGGCACATGGCTACTCAAGGGGAGATCAGTCCCCTTTGGTCTCTAAGTGGCCAAAGTTCTCACCAATAGAAGGTGAGCAGAAGCAAAGTGTACGACTTTAGCCTAATCACTTCCTTTAGCCACCAGCTTCCCTGGTGGCTCACAGGTTAAAGTGTCTGCCTGCAATGCCGGAGAACTGGGTTTGATCCCTGGGTCGGGAAGATCCCCTGGAGAAGGAAATGGCAATCCACTCCAGTATTCTTGCCTGGAGAACCCCATGGATGGAGGATCCTGGTGGGCTACAGTCCATGGGATTGCAAAGAGTTGGACATGACTGAGTGACTTCACTTTCATTTTCAATCACTTCCTTAAACAGGAAATCTGTTCTATCCCTTCCTGGTGGTTGAATATGGATGTGGAACTCGGCTTCAAAGTTGCAGAAAATAATAATACGCCCCTTGGAATATGGCTAAGCCCCTACCAGCCTGGATATCTGGAAAGCTTCTCAGAGCAAGTTCTACCCAGGATGCATTTTTACATTAAAAGAGAAATAAACAACTACCTGTTTTAGTCTTTGTATTTACAGATCTCTTTATTGCAGTGATTTGCTCTTGACTCTAATTAATTCAGCCTCTCTCAAACCCCCAGCTCCCTAAAGCTTAAGATTACACCTTTAAATCTTTATCCTTTGTTTAAAAACAACTCTGTTAAGATACAAACCCTGTATCTCAAAAAAGCATTAGCATAATGAGGTAGCATTCACTTGTGTCTACAAATAAATGAGTCTAAAGGATTCTCTCTGGAGAGGAATGAAGAACATAACGCAACTCTTCCATCCCACCAAAACATACCCCCTCCCTGAGGAAGACAAGGGTCTTATCCAGCTACTGCTCTCAGCATCAGTTCTGTGACCTGTGGGTCACATGACACCACCAACGCTCCTAACACTCTTTTTCAATGAGACTCTGCTGACTTCTCTTCAAAGAAACCACCCTTCCCTCATCACCTCACTATTGCATAGAGAGAAAATCTAGCAGAACTAAAAATCTATAGTTTGCAAAGAGAATGGTAAGGAATATTCTTTTTGGAGGTCCTTTGTGAGAGGCCATAGGAACCTGAATTCTATAATAATACATTGATTGAAACTGAATCATCATTTAGAATTATATTTATTAGGCTGTCCCACAGTGTTACAGAATTTAATTCCTGAAATTTGGGTGTCCTATTACTTTATAGCTTGATTTTAGTAAATGCCTTTCTCTCTTCCTTTTATTTTCCCTTTTTTACAACCAACATATAAGAAATATATAAATATTTCCCAAATAAATTTTGGTTCCAAAGAAAAAATTTCTCTTCACAAACTCAGATGCAGAAGAAAGTATTCCATTCAGTTCAGTTCAGTTCAGTCGCTCAGTCATGTCCGACTCTTTGCGACCTCATGAATCGCAGCACGCCAGGCTTCCCTGTCCATCACCAACTCCTGGAGTTCACTCAAACTCACATCCATCGAGTCAGTGATGCCATCCAGCCATCTAATCCTCTCATCCCCTTCTCCTCCTGCCCCCAATCCTTCCCAGCATCAGAGTCTTTTCCAATGAGTCAACTCTTTGCATGAGACGGCCAAAGAATTGGAGTTTCAGCTTTAGCATTATTCCTTCCAATGAACACCCAGGACTGATCTCCTTTAGGATGGACTGTTAGACCTCCTTGCAGTCCAAGGGACTCTCAAGAGTCTTCTCCAACATCACAGTTCAAAATAATCAATTCTTCAGCAATCATCTTTCTTCACAGTCCAACTTTCACATCCATACATGACCACAGGAAAAACTGTAGCCTTGACTAGATGGACCTTTGTTGGCAAAGTAATATCTCTGCTTTCTAATATGCTATCTAGGTTGGTCATAACTTTCCTTCCAAGGAGTAAGCATCTTTTAATTTCATGGATCCAATCACCATCTACAGTGATTTTGGAGCCCCAAAAAATAAAGTCTGACACTGTTTCCCCACCTATTTGCCATGAAGTGATGGGACCAGATGCCATGATCTTCGTTTTCTGAATGTTCAGCTTTTAGCCAACTTTTTCACTCTCCTCTTTCACTTTCATCAAGCGGCTTTTTATTTACTCTTCATTTTCTGCCATAAGGGTGGTGTCATCTGCATATCTGAGGTTATTGATATTTCTCCCGGCAATCTTGATTCCAGCTTGTGCTACTTCCAGCCCAGTGTTTGTCATGATGTACTCTGCATAGAAGTTAAATAAAAGCAGGGTGACAATATACATCCTTGACGTACTCCTTTTCCTATTTGGAACCAGTCTGTTGTTCCATGTTCAGTTCTAACTGCTGCTTCCTGACCTGCATATAGGTTTCTCAAGAGGCGGGTCAGGTGGTCTGGTATTCTCATCTCTTTCAAAATTTTCCACACTTTATTGTGGTCCACACAGTCAAAGGCTTTGGCATAGTCAATAAAGCAGAAATAGATGTTTTTCTGGAACTCTCTTGCTTTTTCCATGATCCAGCAGATGTTGGCAATTTGATCTCTGGTTCCTCTGCCTTTTCTAAATCCAGCTTGAGCATCTGGAACTTCATGGTTCATGTATTGCTGAAGCCTGGCTTGGAGAATTTTGAGCATTACTTTACAATTGTGTGGTAGTTTGAGCATTCTCGGGCATTGCCTTTCTTTGGGATTGGAATGAAAACTGACCTTTTCCAGTCCTGTGGCCACTGCTGAGTTTTCCAAATTTGCTGGCAGATTGAGTGCAGCACTTTCACAGCATCATCTTTCAGGATTTGAAATAGCTCAACTGGAATTCCATCACCTCCACTAGCTTTGTTTGTAGTGATGCTTTCTGAGACCCACTTGACTTCACATTGCAGAATGTCTGGCTCTAGGTGAGTGTTCACACCACCATGATTATCTGGGTCGTCAAGCTCTTTTTGCACAGTTCTCCTGTGTATTCTTGCCACCTCTTCTTAATATCTTCTGCTTCTCTTAGGACCATACCATTTCTGTCCTTTATCAAGCCCATCTTTCATGAAATGTCCGCTTGGTATCTCTAATTTTCTTGAAGAGATCTCTAGCCTTTCCCATTCTGTTGTTTTCCTCTATTTCTTTGCATTGGTAACTGAGGAAGTCTTTCTTATCTCTCCTTGCTATTTTTTGGAACTCTGCATTCAGATGCTTATATCTTTCCTTTTATCTTTGCTTTTCACTTCTCTTCTTTTCACAGCTATCTGTAAGGCCTCTTCAGACAGCCATTTTGCTTTTTTGCATTTCTTTTTCTTGGGGATGATCTTGATTCCTGTCTCCTGTACAATGTCACGAACCTCCGTCTATACTTCATCAGGCACTCTGTCTATCAAATCTAGTCCCTTAAATCTATTTCTCACTTCCACTGTATAATCATTAGGGATTTGATTTCAGTCATGCCTGAATGATCTAGTAGTTTTCCCCACATTCTTCAATTTAAGTCTGAATTTGACAATAAGGAGTTCATGATCTGAGCCACAGTAGGCTCCCAGTCTGTTTTTAGCTGTCTGTATAGAGCTTCTCCATCTTTGGCTGCAAAGAATAAAATCAATCTGATTTCAGTATTGACCATCTGGTGATGTCCATGTCTAGAGTCTTTTCTTCTGTTGTTGGAAGAGGGTGTTTGCTATGACCAGTGCGTTCTCTTGACAAAACTCTGGTAGTCTTTCCCCTGCTTCATTCCGTATTCCAAGGCCAAATTTGCCTGTTACTCCAGGTGTTTCTTGACTTCCTACTTTTGCATTCTAGCCCCCTATAATGAAAAGGACATTGCTTTTGGGTGTTAGTTCTAGAAGGTCTTGTAGGTCTTCATAGAACTGTTCAACTTCAGATTCTTCAGTGTTACTGGTCCAGGCATAGACTTGGATTACCGTGATATTGAATGGTTTGCCTTGGAAACGGACAGAGATCATTCTGTCACTTTTGAGATGCATCCAAGTATTGCATTTTGGACTCTTTCGTTGACTATGATGGCTACTCCATTTCTCCTGAGGGATTCCTGCCCGCAGTAGTAGATATAATGGTAATCAGAGTTAAATTCACCCATTCCAGTCCATCTTAGTTCACTAATTCCTAGAATGTTGATGTTCACTCTTGCCATCTCCTGTTTGACCACTTCCAATTTGCCTTGATTCACGGACCTAACATTCCAGGTTCCTATGCAATATTGCTCTTTACAGCATTGGACCATGCTTCTGTCACCAGTCCCATCAACAACTAGGAGTTGTTTTTGCTTTGGCTTCATCCATTCATTCTTTCTGGAGTTATTTCTCCACTGATCTCCAGTAGCATATTGGGCGCCTACCGACCCGGGGAGTTCATCTTTCAGTGTCCTATCTTTTTGCCCTTTCATGCTGTTCATAGGGAGTCTCAAGGCAAGAATAGTGAAGTGGTTTTTCATCCCCTTCTCCAGTGGATCACATTCTGTCAGACCTTCATGACCCATCCGTCTTGGGTGGCCCCACACGGCATGGCTTAATTGCACTGAGTTAGACAAGGCTGTGGTCAGTGTGATCAGATTGGCTAGTTGTCTGTGACTGTGGCTTCAGTCTTTCTGCCTTCTGATGCCCTCTCTCAGCACCTACCATCTTACTTGAGTTTCTCTTACCTTGGACCTGGGGTATCTCTTCACGGCTGCTCCAGGAAAGCGCAGCCACTGCTCCTTACCTTGGACGTGGGGTAGTACATCTCGGCCACCACCCCTGACCTTGGATGTGGGGTAGCTCCTCTTGGCCACTGTCCTTGAACTTCTAAGAGTTGTGCTAAACTAAGTGTTGGAAGTCTATTGAATAGCTAAAGTCATATCCAAATAAAATTAGAATTTGAAGCATTTACTACTAAACACTGATTACCTCTTCCAGAGAAACTAAAGAGATTTGGGATTAAAAATAAATGATGTTTGGTGCCATCCTAAAATGTTCTAAGAAAACACAGGTTTAGAAATTATCACTGGTATTTATGCTCACCAATCTATAAAATGCTAATGTAAAAGTCAGTTCTTGGTTCCTTAAGGGAAGTAGGAAGTGTGTTTTTGGTAAAAAAAAAAAAAAAAAAATGTATGAGGAATGAAACTGCATTTTGTGAAGGGAAAAGGAAGTAAGCTTGACTTACAGGTAGCTTTTTAGGATGGAAGAACACAATAATGGATATAGAAAATGATAAGTTTTGTGAAAAGTGAACCATGAGGAAAGAGTTTTCTATATGGTTAGGACTAAGTTTAAAATAAAGTTAAATAAGTTTACCTTTTAAGTAAGCTGGTGCAAACACTTCAATTTAGCTTTTCTCTCTGTTAAGAGGACACCTTTTATTCAGATATTGAATTGCCTTTGATAATAGATTTGTTTCTTTATATAGTAAATGATCTGTTCTGAAATCCCTTATTGTTACTTTGTCTAAGTGAATAGCATTGTTTCACAATGGCCTATAATCCTATCTGACTGAGTGTTCTAAAATTTTTTGATGTTTGTTGACAAAGCTTCCTAAATCATCCTAATGAAGATTTCTAGCTAACTTTGGGATGCTTCAGAGGGCCCCTGAAACATCCCAAAGAGATATATTACACTAATTAGGTTCATTTTGTATACAGAATTACATGGGATGCATTGTCAAGTGAGTAACAAGTCTCAGGTTATATTGATGATAAATGTTACTAATATAGATATCCTAGAAACTGTATGGAATTCCTAAAATTTTGATATGTTTGGGTAAATGTTATCAGGCATAATTCTAGTTACTATCTCAAAATATTATCATAGCACTAACCAAGTTTTGCAAAAATGCTTCCTCTTCAAGATGTATAAAAAGGACTTTTGGATAAATAACAGTTTCTGAACTGGGTAAAGATTTTTTCTTTTTAATTGGAGGCTAATTACTTTACAATATTGTGGTAGTTTTTGCCATACATTCACATGAATCAGCCATGGGTGTACATGTGTTCCCCATCCTGACCCTCCCTCCCCATCCCATCCCTTAGGGTCATCCCTGTGCATCAGCCCTGAGTACCTTGTCTCATGCATCGAACCTGGACTGACGATCTATTTCACATATGATAATATAGATGTTTCAATGCTATTCTCGCAAAACATTCCACGCTCACCCTCTCCCACAGAGTTCAAAAGTCTGTGCTTTACATCTGTGTCTCTTTTGCTGTCTCACATATAGACTCATCATTACCATCTTTCTAAATTTCAAATATATGCATTAATATACTGTATTGGTGTTTTTCTTTCTAACTTACTTCACTCTGTATGATAGGATCATTTCATCCACCTCACTAGAAATGATTCACATGTATTCTTTTTAATAGCTGAGTAATGTTCCATTTCTCATATGTACGCAGCTTTTTATAAAAGATGCTCACTCCTTGGAAGGAAAGTTATGACCAACCTAGATAGCATATTAAAAAGCAGAGACATTACTTTGCCAACTAAGGTCCGTCTAGTCAAGGTTATGGTTTTTCCAGTGATCATGTATGGATGTGAGAGTTGGACTGTGAAGAAAACTGAGCGCCAAAGAATTGATGCTTTTGAACTGTGGTGTTGGAGAAGACTCTTGAGAGTCCTTTGGACTGCAAGGAGATCCAACCAGTCCATTCTAAAGGAGATCAGTCCTGGGTGTTTTTTGGAAGGACTGATGCTAAAGCTGAAACTCCAATACTTTGGCCACCTCATGCGAAGAGCTGACTCATTGGAAAAGACTCTGACGCTGGGAGGGATTGGGGGCAGGAGGAGAAGGGGATGACAGAAGATGAGATGGCTGGATGGCATCACCAACTCGATGGACATGAGTTTGGGTGAACTCCAGGTGTTGGTGATGGACAGGGAGGCCTAGCGTGCTGCAATTCATGGGGTTACAAAGTCAGACACAACTGAGCTACTGAACTGAACTGACCTGACCTGACCACAGCTTTCTATTCCATTTGTCCGCCGATGGACATCTAGATTGCTTCCGTGTCCTGGCTATTGTAAACAGTGCTGCTATGAACATTGGGGTACACATGTCTCTTTCACTTCTGGTTTCCTCAGTGTGTATGCCCAGCAGTGGGATTGCTGGGTCATACGGCAGTTCTATTTTCAGTTTTTTAAGGAATCTCCACACTATTCTCCCTAGTGGCTGTGCTAGTTTGCATTCCCACCAACAGCGTAAGAGGATTCCTTTTTCTCTGCACCCTCTCCAGCATTTATTGTTTGTAGCCCTTTTGATGGCAGCCATTCTGACTGGCGTGAGATGGTACCTCACTGTGGTTTTGCTTTGCATTTCTCTGATAATGAGTGATGTTGAGCATCTTTTCATGTGTTTGTTAGCCATCTGTATGTCTTCTTTGGAGAAATGTCTGTTTAGTTCTTTGGCCCATTTTTTGATTGGGTCNCTGGCGTGAGATGGTACCTCACTGTGGTTTTGCTTTGCATTTCTCTGATAATGAGTGATGTTGAGCATCTTTTCATGAGTTTCTTAGCCATCTGTATGTCTTCTTTGGAGAAATGTCTGTTTAGTTCTTTGGCCCATTTTTTCTTATTGGGTCTCTTATTTTTCTGGAATTGAGCTGCAGGAGTTGTTTGTGTATTTTTGAAATTAATTCTTTGTCACTTGCTTCATTTGCTATTATGTTCTCCCATTCTGAAAGCTGTCTTTTCACCTTGCTTATGCAAAAGCTTTTAAGTTTAATTAGGTCCCATTTGTTAATTTTTGCTTTTATTTCCATTACTCTGGAGAAGGCAATGGCATCCCACTCCAGTACTCTTGCCTGGAAAATCCCATGGATGGAGGAGTCTGGTAGGCTGCAGTGTATGGGGTCGCTAAGAGTCGGGCACGACTGAATGACTTCACTTTCACTTTTAACTTTCATGCACTGGAGAAGGAAATGGCAACTCATTCTAGCACTTGCCTAGAGAATTCCAGGGATTGGGGAGCCTGGTGGGCTGCTGTCTATGGGGTCACACAGAGTCAGACACAACTGAAGCAACATAGCAGTAGCAGCAACCATTACTTTGGGAAGTGGGTCAGAGAGGATCCTGCTATGATTTATGTCAGAGAGTGTTTTGCCTATGTTTTCCTCTAGGAGTTTTAAAGTTTCTGGTCTTACATTTAGATCTATGATCCATTTTGAGTTTATTTTTGTGTATGGTGTTAAAAAGTGTACTAGTTTCATTCTTTTACAAGTGGTTGACCAGTTTTCCCAGCACCACTTGTTGAAGAGACTGTCTTTTCTCCATTGTATACTTCACTTTCACTTTTAACTTTCATGCACTGGAGAAGGAAATGGCAACTCATTCTAGCACTTGCCTAGAGAATTCCAGGGATTGGGGAGCCTGGTGGGCTGCTGTCTATGGGGTCACACAGAGTCAGACACAACTGAAGCAACATAGCAGTAGCAGCAACCATTACTTTGGGAAGTGGGTCAGAGAGGATCCTGCTATGATTTATGTCAGAGAGTGTTTTGCCTATGTTTTCCTCTAGGAGTTTTAAAGTTTCTGGTCTTACATTTAGATCTATGATCCATTTTGAGTTTATTTTTGTGTATGGTGTTAAAAAGTGTACTAGTTTCATTCTTTTACAAGTGGTTGACCAGTTTTCCCAGCACCACTTGTTGAAGAGACTGTCTTTTCTCCATTGTATAGTCTTGCCTCCTTTGTCAAAGATAAGTTGTCCATAGGTGCATGGATTTATCTCTGGGCTTTCTATTTTGTTCCATTGATCCATGTTTCTGTCTTTGTGCCAGTACCATACTATCTTGATGACTGTTGCTTTGTAGTATAGCCTGAAGTCAGGCAGGTGGATTCCTCCAGTTCCATTGCCCTTTCTCAAGATTGCTTTGGCTATTTGAGGTTTTAATATTTCCATACAAATTGTGAAATTATTTGTTCTAGTTCTCTGAAAAATACCATTGGTTGCTTGATAGGGATTGTATTGAATCTATAGATTGCTTTGGGTTCAGTTCAGTTCAGTTCAGTCGCTCAGTCGTGTCCGACTCTTTGCGACCCCATGAATCGCAGCACGCCAGGCCTCCCTGTTCATCACCATCTCTCGGAGTTCACTCAGACTCACATCCATCGAGTCCGTGATGCCATCCAGCCATCTCATCCTTGGACGTCCCCTTCTCCTCCTGCCCCCAATCCCTCCCAGCATCAGAGTCTTTTCCAATGAGTCGACTCTTCGCATGAGGTGGCCAAAGTATTGGAGTTTCAGCTTTAGCATCATTCCTTCCAGAGAAATCCCAGGGCTGATCTCCTTCAGAATGGACTGGTTGGATCTCCTTGCAGTCCAAGGGACTCTCAAGAGTCTTCTCCAACACCACAGTTCAAAAGCATCAATTCTTCGGCACTCAGCCTTCTTCACAGTCCAACTCTCACATCCATACATGACCACAGGAAAAACCATAGCCTTGACTAAACGGACCTTAGTCAGCAAAGGAATGTCTCTGCTTTTGAAAATGCTATCTAGGTTGGACATAACTTTTCTTCCAAGGAGTAAGCGTCTTCTAATTTCATGGCTGCAGTCGCCATCTACAGTGATTTTGGAGCCCAAAAAAAATAAAGTCTGACACTGTTTCCACTGTTTCCCCATCTATTTCCCATGAAGTGATGGGACCGGATGCCATGATCTTCGTTTTCTGAATGTTGAGCTTTAAGCCAACTTTTTCGCTCTCCTCTTTCACTTTCATCAAGAGGCTTTTTAGCTCCTCTTCACTTTCTCCAGCAAATCTGGAAAACTCAGCAGTAGCCACAGGACTGGAAAAGGTCAGTTTTCATTCCAATTCCAAAGAAAGGCAATGCAAAAGAATGCTCCAGTTACCACACAATTGCACTCATCTCACATGCTAGTAAAGTAATGTTCAAAATCCTCCAAGCCAGACTTCAGCAATACGTGAACCGTGAACTCCTTGATGTTCAAGCTGGCTTTAGAAAAGGCAGAGGAACCAAAGATCAAATTGCCAACATCCGCTGGATCATGGAAAAAGCAAGAGAGTTCCAGAAAAACATCTACTTCTGCTTTATTGACTATGCCAAAGCCTTTGACTGCTTTGGGTAGTATACTCATTTTCACTATATTGATTCTTCCAATCCACAAGCATGGTATATTTCTTCATCTATTTGTGTCCTCTTGACTTCTTTTATCAGTGTTTTATAGTTTTCTATATATAGGTCTTTTGTTTCTTTAGGTAAATTTATTCCTAAATATTTTATTATTTTCGTCACAATGGTGCATGGAATTGTTTCCTTAATTTCTCTTTCTGTTTTCTCATTGTTAGTGTATAGGAATGCAAGGGATTTCTCTGTGTTAATTTTATATCCTGCAACTTTACTATATTCATTGATTAGATCTAGTAATTTTCTGGTAGAGTCTTTAGGGTTTTCTATGTAGAGGATCATGTCATCTGCAAACAGTCAGAGTTTTACTTCTTCTTTTCCAATCTGGATTCTTTTTATTTCTATTTCTGCTCCGATTGCTGTGGCTAAAACTTCTAAAACTATGTTGAATAGTAGTGGTGAGAGTGGGCATCCTTATCTTGTTCCTGCCTTTAGGGGCAATGCTTTCAATTTTTGGTTTATCATATATGGCTTTTATTATGTTGAGGAATGTTGGGCTTCCCTCGTGGCTCAGATGGTAAAGCGTCTGCCTGCAATGCAGGAGACCAGGGTTCAATCCCTGGGTCGGGAAGATCCCCTGGAGAAGGAAATGGCAACCCACTCCAGTATTCTTGCCTGGAAAATTCCATAGACTGAGGAGACTGGTAGGAAAATTCCATAGACTGAGGAGACTGGTAGGCTACAATCCATGGGATCGCAAAGAGTCAGACACAACTGAGCGATTTCACTTTCACTTTCATATTCCTACTATGCCAGCTTTCTGGAGGGTTTTTATCATAAATGGATGTTTCATTTTGTCAAAAGTTTTCTCTGCATCTATTGAGATAATCATGGTTTTTATCT
Organism: Cephalophus harveyi; assembly: GCA_006410635.1. Lineage (NCBI taxonomy): Eukaryota > Metazoa > Chordata > Mammalia > Artiodactyla > Bovidae > Cephalophus > Cephalophus harveyi. The sequence continues at coordinate 216,222 of SJYT01033963.1, forward strand.
TTCAATTTGTTAATATTGTGTATCACATGGATTGATTTGCGAATATTGAGGAATCCTGTTTCCCTGGGATAAAGTCACTTGGTCATGATGTATGATCTTTTTAATACATTGTTGGATTCTGTTTGCTAGAATTTTGTTAAGGATTTTTGCATCTATGTTCATCAGTGATATTGGCCTGCAATTTTCTTGTTTTGTGGCATCTTTGTCTGGTTTTGGTATTAGGGTGATGGGGGCCTCATAGAATGAGTTTGGAAGTTTACCTTCCTCTGCAATTTTCTGGAAGACTTTGAGTAGGATAGGTGTTAGCTCTTCTCTAAATTTTTGGTAGAATTCAGCTGTGAAGCCATCTGGTCCTGGCCTCTTGTTTATTAGAAGATTTCGGATTACAGTTTTGATTTCTGTTTGTGATGGATCTGTTAAGATTTTCTATTTCTTCCTGGTTCAGTTTTTGAAAGTTATACTTTTCTAAGAATTTGCCTATTTCTTCCAAGTTGTCCATTTTATTGGCATATAGTTGCTGATAGTAGTCTCTTAAGATCCTTTGTATTTTTGTGTTGTCTGTTGTGATTTCTCCATTTTCATTTCTAATTTTGTTGATTTGATTCTTCTCCTCCCCCCCTTTTTTTATGAGTCTGGCTAATGGTTTGTCTATTTTATTTATCTTCTCAAAAAACAGCTTTTAGCTTTGCTGATTTTGGCTATGGTCTCCTTTGTTTCTTTTGCATTTATTTCTGCTCTAATTCTTATGATTTCTTTCCTTCTACTAACCCTGGAGTGCTTCATTTCTTCTTTTTCTAGCTGCTTTACGTGTAGAGTTAGGTTATTTATTTGATTTCTCTCCTGTTTCTTGAGGTAGGCTTGTATTGCTATTAACCTTTCCCTTAGCATTGCTTTTACTGATTCCCATATGTTTGGGGTTGTTGTGTTTTCATTTTCATTCACTTCTATGCATATTTTGATTTTCTTTTCTTATTTCTTCTGCGATTTGTTGGTTATTCAGAAGTGTGATGTTTAGCCTCCATTTTTTTTAATTTAAATGTATTTATTTTGAAGTGAAAGTGAAATCGCTCAGTTGTGTCTGACTCTTTGCGATCCCATGGATTGTAGCCTACCAGTCTCCTCAGTCTATGGAATTTTCCTACCAGTCTCCTCAGTCTATGGAATTTTCCAGGCAAGAATACTGGAGTGGGTTGCCATTTCCTTGGTGGCTCAGAGGTTAAAGCGTCTGCTTCTAACACGGGAGACCTGGGTTCGATCCCTGGGTCGGGAAGATCCCCTGGAGAAGGAAATGGCAACCCACTCCAGTATTCTTGCTTGGAGAATCCCATGGACGTAGGAGCCTGGTGGGCTACAGTCCATGGGGTCGCAAAGAGTCGGACACGACTGAGCGACTTAGCTTAGCTTAGCTTAGTATTTATTTTAATTGGAGGCTAATTACAATATTGTATTGGTTTTGCCATACATCAACATGAATCTGCCACGGGTGTACACGTGGTCCCAATCCTGAACCCCCCCACCCCCCTCCCCATAGTTTTTTCTATTAGTTTATTTTTATTTTATTAAAAAAGCAAACAATCTAGTGAGCGAGTAAGTTTTAGAATAGACTGTTCAGTTCAGTTCAGTCACTCAGTCATGTCTTACTCTTTGCGACCCCATGAATTGCAGCACCCCAGGCCTCCCTGTCCATCACCA
>SJYT01033963.1:226316-273467 GCA_006410635.1 Cephalophus harveyi
AAGGAGATCCAACCAGTCCATTCTGAAGGAGATCAGCCCTGGGATTTCTTTGGAAGGAATGATGCTAAAGCTGAAACTCCAGTACTTTGGCCACCTCATGCGAAGAGTTGACTCATTGGAAAAGACTCTGATGCTGGAAGGGATTGGGGGCAGGAGGAGAAGGGAACAACCGAGGATGAGATGGCTGGATGGCATCACTGACTCGATGGATGTGAGTCTGAGTGAACTCCGGGAGATGGTGATGAACAGGGAGGCCTGGCGTGCTGTGACTCATGGGGTCGCAAAGAGTCGGACACGACTGAGCGACTGAACTGAACTGAAGTGAATTGTGTTGTATGTCCTAGTTTGGCATGCATTCTCTGTCTCCTGAGTCACAACATTTTATTACCTCCACTTCTTTCTTGGCCCTTGTGCTTCCACACTCTCATCTCAATCCTTTCTTGACAAAGCAGCCAAAGCGATCTTTTTCAAAACCTCAAATTGGATGTCCTCTTTCTGACTAAAACTCTTCAATGGCTTCTCATTGAATTTGAAATAAAGCCCACAGTTTTTGGTACAGCCTTCACCCCTGTCAATAATTCCAGGATCATCCTGTGTCACTCCCCCTGCACACACTGTGTACCATCAACCCTGGCTGTATGCTTTTAATATAATTTTATTTATTTGTTTTTGGCTATACTGGGTCTTTGTTTGTGCTTGGGTTTTTCTCTAGTTGCAGCGAGTGGGGGCTACTCTTTAGTTGTGGTGTACCAGCTTCTCACTGTGGCTTCTCTGGTTGTGGACCTTCAGTAGTTATGGAATGTGGGATCAATATTTTAAATTCATCTTTATTGGAGTATAGTTGATTTATTTTGTTTCTTAAATAGGCCAGCTTCTTATGACATCCCTCCCTTCACACATGATGGTCCATCTGACTGTGTGTTTGTGTGTGTATTCCCAGTAGCTTAGTTGTGTCCAACTCTTTGTGACCCACCAGGCTCCTCTGTCCATGGAATTTTTCAGGTAAGAATACTGTAGTGGGTTGCCATTTCCTACTCCAAGGGACCTTCCTGACCCAGGGATGGAATCTGCATCTCTTGTGTCTCCTGCATTGGCAGGCAGATTCTTTTACCACTGCGCCACCTGGGAAGCCCACTTGACAGATGGCACTTGACAAATATTAACTCAGTGACAAATGAAAGGCTTGCAGGGAATGTACCTAGGCTTGGCTTTGGCAGAGAATCTGGGTGTGCTTTTGATGCCCCAGGCTTACTACTTCTCCAGATAATCTAAGCCTGGCTCAGTTTGAGGTTAACTCTTAATTAGGAAAAGTAATAAACCTAAAGTTTAATTTTTTTTAAATCCTTAAATAGGAATATATCCTAGATGTAAAGGTTTTTGATAATCAGGATCTTTGTATGACTAAGGTACTGTAACAACAAAGTGTGATGAGCTCATGTGATAAGATTAGAGCTTATCAGTCAAGAGTTGGGTGTGTTAGAGTTAGGAAATCTGGGCTTGAACTTGGACTTCATGTACTAGTTGTGTGTCCTTGGACAAATTACTCTCTCTTTGTGCCTTTGTTTCTTTGTCTACAAAAAGACAATTAAAAAAATGCTTATCTTCAGAGGTTATGGATAAAAATCATATAATTCATATAAAATGCTTGCCTCTTGGGAATAATTTACTCAAAGAGTTCAATAAAAGTTCACTATGCTCAACTTTAGTCATAGAAATTGTCGACTAAAAAAAAAATGTACAACTTGAGAGTTGTGAGTTAAGTTTCATTTGGGGCAAAATGAGGACTGCAGCCCGGGAGGCAGCATCTCAGATAGCTCTGAGAGACTGCTCCAAAGCGGCAGTGGAGGAAAGTCAATATATAAGGTTTTATATTGACTGGGGGAGGGGGAGTTGAATACCATGAAACACTCAATTTACAAAAGGTTTTTTTATTAGTGATGAGGGTCTGATGTCATCATGGAGGGATTTAATGCTTCTCTAGATGTGAGGAGATGCAAGGATTGAGATTATAAAATCTGTTTCTAAAAACACCCAACTATCTAAAGACCTGTCCCACCAGATTCCTTGGAGCACAGAGTGCTTCGCTCCACCCTGAACTCCCTCAGGGACTGTTGAACAGCTAGAGCAGCATGGGGTTCAATCTGCATAGAGGCAGATGGCAGATGACTTTGCTGTTCAGTCACTGGCAATGCTCCTGGTAAATGTCAATTTGTACTTGACATGCCCCCCTTGTGGTCATAAATCCGACCATACTTTAGGGGGCATTTCATGACCATTTTGTCCCTTGTTGCTGGAAAAGCTCATTCCCAGTTCTGAAGAAGGTTTTTGTCGATAAGACACTCAATGTGCTATTACTGGACTAGGTCTTAATAGTCAAAGATTTCTGGTCACCTGTCTTCTATGGTCCAGGAAAGTAGTCCCAATCATTGCATCTTTTCATATCTAGAGTTACACTATTACAATCATTGATCATATATCGAGCTATACATTTGATCAACTCTTTCAAGTCTAGTCGTCATTGCCGTTGGTGGCTCAGTCATACACTTGGTAATACAAGAAATAATAATCTTGTGAAACAAGCAAACTACAAATGGTATAGTTAATAGCATTAGTGGAATTAAAAGTAAATATTTTAGCCATGAGCCTCCCACACCAGTTTTATTTTTAAGATCGTCAAGACTAGGGAATGAGTCACTTAAAGCAGAAATCAGATTTTTCATGTGGTTCAAACATGTTACATTGAAGGATTTATCAGGTATGCAAATGTAGCATTCAGTTTGAATTATAGCACAGATATCTCCCTGAGATGCTGTAAGGTATCAAGGGCCTTACAGTTGTGTAGCACTGCCTTTCTTATCATGGAGACAGAATTCAATAGCCTAATAGCCCAGTTACTAACATTTAAAGCTTATGAAAGTTGTTAAGGCTTCAATACAGTCAATTACATCCTCCAACCCCATTGAAGGCACACACACACACACACACACACACACACACAAAAGCTGCTAAGTGGTCATACCAGTAGAATACAGATCGTTGACCCACCGGGATCAAAGTGAACTGGGAAGTGAACTGGGAGTTCATTCAAACTCATGTCCATCGAGTCAGTGATGCCATCCAGCCATCTCATCCTCTCATCCTCATACCTAGTTACGACCAACCTAGATAGCATATTCAAAAGCAGAGATATTACTTTGTCGACTAAGGTCCGTCTAGTCAAGGCTATGGTTTTTCCTGTGGTCATGTATGGATGTGAGAGTTGGACTGTGAAGAAGGCTGAGTGCCAAAGAATTGATGCTTTTGAACCGTGGTGTTGGAGAAGACTCTTGAGAGTCCCTTGGACTGCAAGGAGATCCAACCAGTCCATTCTGAAGGAGATCAGCCCTGGGATTTCTTTGGAAGGACTGATGTTGAAGCTGAAACTCCAGTACTTTGGCCACCTCATGCGAAGAGCTGACTCATTGGAAAAGACCTTTATGCTGGGAGGGATTGGGGCCAGGAGGAGAAGGGGATGACAGAGGATGAGATGGCTGGATGGCATCACTGACTCGATGGACGCGAGTCTGAGTGAACTCCGGGAGTTGGTGATGGACAGGGAGGCCTGGCGTGCTGTGATTCATGGGGTCGCAAAGAGTTGGACACGACTGAGCAAACGAACTGAACTGAACTGAACCTGTGTACTCTTGCCACCTCTTCTTAATAGTCCGCTTCTGTTAGGTCCATGCCATTTCTCTCCTTTATCGAGCACATCTTCGCATGAAATGTCCCCTTGGTATCTCTAATTTTCTTGAAGAGATCTCTAGTCTTTCCTATTCTGTTGTTTTCCTCTATTTCTTTGCATTGATTGCTGAGGAAGCCTTTCTTATCTCTTCTTGCTATTCTTTGGAACTCTGCATTCAGATGCTTATATCTTTCCTTTTCTCCTTTGCTTTTTGCTTCTCTTCTTTTCACAGCTATTTGTAAGGCCTCCTCAGACAGCCATTTTGCTTTTTTGTGTTACTTTTCCATGGGAATGGTCTTGATCCCTGTCTCCTGTACAATGTCATGAACCCCCATCCATAGTTCATCAGGCACTCTGTCTATCAGATCTAGTCCCTTAAATCTATTTCTCACTTCCACTGTATATGATAAGGGACTTGATTTAGGTCATACCTGAATGTTCTGGTGGTTTTCCCCACTTTCTTCAATTTAAGTCTCAATTTGGTAATAAGGAGTTCATTATCTGAGCCACAGTCAGCTTCTGGTCTTGTTTTTGCTGACTGTATAGAGCTTCTCCATCTTTGGCTGCCAAGAACATAATCAATCTGATTTTGGTGTTGACCATCTGGTGATGTCCATGTGTAGAGTTTTCTCTTGTGTTGTTGGAAGAGAGTGTTTGTTATAACCAGTGCGTTTCCTTGGCAAAACTATTAGCCTTTTCCCTGCTTCATTCCGTACTCCAGGGACAAATTTGCCTGTTACTCCAGATGTTTCTTGACTTCCTACTTTTGCATTCCAGTCCCCTATAATGAAAAGGACATCTTTTTTGGGTGTTAGTTCTAAAAGATCTTGTAGGTCTTCATAGAACCATTCAGCTTCTTCAGCATTATTGGTTGGGACACAGGCTTGGATAACCATGATATTGAATGGTTTGACTTGGAAACAAACAGATCATTCTGTCATTTTTGAGACTGCATCCAAGTACTGCATTTTGGACTCTTTTGTTGACCATGATGGCTACTCCATTTCTTCTAAGGGATTTCTGCACACAGTAGCAGATATAATGGTCATCTGAGTTAAATTCACCCATTCCAGTCCATTTTAGTTTGCTGATTCCTAGAATGTCGATGTTCACTCTTGCCATCTCCTATTTGACCACTTCCAATTTGCCTTGATTCATGGACCTAACATTCCAGGTCCCTAGTCAATATTGCTCTTTACAGCATCAGACCTTGATTCTATCACCAATCACATCCACAACTGAGTATTGTTTTTGCTTTGGCTCCATCCCTTCATTCTTTCTGGAGTTATTTCTCCACTGATATCCTGTAGCATATTGGGCACCTACCGACCCGGGGAGTTCCTCTTTCAGTATCCTGTCATTTTGCCTTTTCATACTGTTCATGGAAATTATGCATAAAAACTATTTAATCCTTATTCATTCATTTCATGCTTATTTAATATTATGCTTCTGAGATAAATTCTGATGTGTAATAATATATCACCTATTTTTAGAAATGTAATATGATATTATTATGCAATGGTAATGATAACTAAGACATAGTAGTAAATGACTCTGATAATAATAAGTGAAACTTCAGTCATCTTCCTAAAATAGTATAAGATAATCATGTTTAACCAATCCCCTACCACCTGGAAACCCTTATTGCAATAATTATTATCATTTTCATCATCATTTTAATGGTTAAACACCTTTTTCATTTTCACTTTAGAAGTTATCCTGTAACATCCTTCTGTGTTTCATACCACTTTGGGGTTTGAAGCCTCCTTGTTAAGAACAGCTTGTTTCTTGCACAATATAATAGTAACATCAAGTAAAGCTCTCTGAATTGTCTTTAAACAGTAGATAGTACAGTTATAGTTCAGATGTCAAATAAATGTGTGTCTTTGAGACTAATTCTTTGGAAATAAAGAAGAAGTAATTTTACTGTAAAACAGAGAATGCACAATTTTAACATTTTTAAAATGCAGCATACTTGATTAACTTTAACTTTTGTCACACCCAAAATGCTAAGTTATGTGCTTTGAAAGAGTTTAATTTGTTCTCTGATTAAAGATCAAAGAACATTTGATTCCACTCAGAATTAAAGTCAACAAAACTAGTTAACAAAGTTTCTTATAAATAAAATGATGCTAATCTTCAAACCAACTTAACCAATGTATGGAAAAAATCTACAGTAATCATAAATATACCATTTTCTTATTATATGTAACATTTTCATAAACATACTTTCAAAAGCAATTTCAAAAATTTTTACTGTAACTTCTAACTGCTTCTATATTACTTAAGGGCCAGTAAGTGATGGGTATCCTCCTCTTGATGATACTCTGGGTTTAGAAGGAATCATGAAATGAAAGGATACTTATTTTTAAACTAACTGATAGGATCCTAAGTTTTAGAGATATACCACTATTGTCAGTCATTTAGAACTGAAATAGTCACAACAGAAGAGATCACTCAGATATAAGCTACTTGAGGGAATGTATCCCTAATGCTTAGAACATTACTGCACATACAGTAGGCACTCATTTACTAGAGTAATGTATGAAAAATGCATATGAATATAATTTAAGATACAAATAAAAGTTACTGTGTACATTCTCCATGGTTATAAAATCCAACCAGCTCCACAAACTTTATCTATTTGCTATTTTGCCAAATTTTGCCAATTTAATGTCATCTGTCTCAGCACACTGGCAATATATGTGTGTGAGTGTGTGTGTGTGTATAATGAAAGTTGTTCAGTCATGTCCAGCTCTTTGTGACCCCATGGACCGTAGCATGCCTGGCTCCTCTGTTCATGAAATTTTCCAGGCAAGAATACTGAAGTGGGTAGCCATTCCCTTCTCCAGGGAATCTACTTGACCCAGGGATCAAACCCAGGTCTCCTGTATTGCAGGCAAATTCTTCACCATCTGAGCCACCAGGGAAGCCCATATGTATAATAGTGAAATCAACTATTTATATGTCTGCCTCCTGTGCTAGACTCTGCAGTCTATGTCTTACAAATCTTTGTATCATCAGCATCTAGCTCAATGACTGACACATGGTAAGAACTATGAAATATTTGTTGAACTAGCTAGCTATGATTTGAATAAGACAATTAATATCTTTAATCATTTTTTTGCCTAAAAATAAAATAAGGGTTCTCAGTGACATCAGTACTTCCACATAGAAGCATCTGGAAATGTGTGGGGACAGGGTTTTTTGTTATCCTAATGCCAGAGATGTATTACTGGCATTATTGACTGGGTGGTACCAGGCAAGCTAAATATACTGCAGTCACTAAAATAATCCCTCACATTGAAGCATCATCCTGCCCAAAATGTCATAGTGAGGCCACTCAGAATTTTAATCCTTAATGTCCTTTCAAGTTTTAAAATTCCAAGCGGAAACTAAATTTTGAAAATTATCACTTTAAAATGCAGACATGAGTATCAAGATAACATCAGCTAAGAAGCATACTGTTTTGTTTCCTATTGCCTTTTACGTGTGTTCAAGTGAGGCCACTCAGAATTTTAATCCTTAATGTCCTTTCAAGTTTTAAAATTCCAAGCGGAAACTAAATTTTGAAAATTATCACTTTAAAATGCAGACATGAGTATCAAGATAACATCAGCTAAGAAGCATACTGTTTTGTTTCCTATTGCCTTTTACGTGTGTTCTAGGTGGTGTATTTCTCTCAAGTACAGTATGTGGTCTCCATGAGTGAAATGTCTAAACTTTTCTGGTGTGAGCGTCAAACTCATGCCCTTATTCCTCACAGATCCAAAACCATCTTAGGAAATCTTTTTGGCTCTTGTACATCAACCAGGTTCCAAGTGAGAGGATCTGGGAGATGGAACAGGGCTAAAAGGCTCTCTTATTCTCCCAGCTGCCCCCCCCCCCAAATTTATAAAAGCCACCAAGACAATGAATCTCCTTCTAATGAGTCATAAAAATGATACCTCTTATTCCTCAGACCTCCTGCTCTAGATGGAAGGCTGGTGGTATTTACCTTTTGGTTACTTGTGGTTATTTGTAACTTGTGCAACTGATGGGAACTCAGATGCAAGGTATGCTCTTTTTCATTTAGTTCTTTCATCACAACCCTTTGATTTCCTGCTCCTGGGTAATATTAACAGTGTGAGTAATAGCAAACTTGCCCTTTTGTAAAAGAATACGAGGTGGAAGAACGATTCAGCAGGTATGGTTACATACAACTTACAAGTCTATGTTTCTCAACAGTGTGTCCAAGGGTCAAAAAACTCTGTAAGTCACAGCCAAACTTTGTCACAGACTCCTGTTTCAATTTTACCTATTTGTTAGCACCCTCTCCCCCAAATTTATAAAAGCCACCAAGACAATGAATCTCCTTCTAATGAGTCATAAAAATGATACCTCTTATTCCTCAGACCTCCTGCTCTAGATGGAAGGCTGGTGGTATTTACCTTTTGGTTACTTGTGGTTATTTGTAACTTGTGCAACTGATGGGAACTCAGATGCAAGGTATGCTCTTTTTCATTTAGTTCTTTCATCACAACCCTTTGATTTCCTGCTCCTGGGTAATATTAACAGTGTGAGTAATAGCAAACTTGCCCTTTTGTAAAAGAATACGAGGTGGAAGAACGATTCAGTAGGTATGGTTACATACAACTTACAAGTCTATGTTTCTCAACAGTGTGTCCAAGGGTCAAAAAACTCTGTAAGTCACAGCCAAACTTTGTCACAGACTCCTGTTTCAATTTTACCTATTTGTTAGCTCCCAGCTGAAATGTAATCTTTTATTACCTAAGTTCTAGAACTTTTTGGTTTTATTATTTTTCTGATTAAAAAATTTTAGCTGTTTTTCTTGTTAAATTTTGTTTATATATTTAGTCTTAACTAAATTTAGTCTTAGCTCTTTCATCCATTCATGTGTAATTACTCCCCAAGGTAAAGTATCAGGTATATATCCACTCACAGTTTTCTTCCCCCAGTTCAGTTCAGTTCAGTTCAGTCGCTCAGTCGTGTCCGACTCTTTGCGACCCCATGAATCACAGCACGCCAGGCCTCCCTGTTCATTACCATCTCTCGGAGTTCACTCACTCACGTCCATCGAGTCCGTGATGCCATCCAGCCATCTCATCAGTTCTCATCACCATGTTTCTCATAGCCATTCCCTTTCCTTAATTACCAAGCTCTGGGAAACAAAACTCACTTGGGTTATGCCCCTCTTCTCTCTCCAGGTCCATATTGTGTGATGGTTCTAATAGGAAACTATAGTTTCCATCTGGTTCTTACTTCAAGATCATTCCACTTAAAACTGTCCATCTAGTCCCTAAAATAAGACATCTTGGGGGACTAATGACTAATCATCCCATGCTCCCACATAATTGTGCTGTCATACATTTGGTATCTTTTTAATTATGGGGGATACTATGAATTAGTAATGGCCATCAAAGGCCTTAACAGTCAAACAAATTGTAACTGAGCTTATAACCCTAACCAACATCATAACCAAAAGGGGTTAATTAGTCAATACTTGCAGGACATAAAAAATGTATTTATGAACTTGTATACTTATTATCATCAAACAAAATTATTTTAACAAGCCCGCTTAACCCTTCACAGACCTTTACCTATACATGTTATACAGGTACGCCCCTATCCCACTTTTCAAAATTTTGTTTTATGCCACTTTACCTTTACAAAAGACCTACATTAATACCTGTTTTCACTATCCAAAAGAAATGCAAAGAAGATTTCACTTTTATGAAAAAAAGGTAAAAAATGAAAATTGCATCTAATGTTTGTTTTGCAGGAATCCTTACAGAGGAAGTATGTGCCCCGAGCAGGAGAATGGCCCCACCAAGCTCCTTCCCTGGGCACAAATTCAGCATAACTTTCAACTGTGCCCATAAGCATTTGTGCTTCATCTCTATTTATTACATCTGGAGCATCCACTATCAATGTAATTGCTTCTTCCTTTTAAGCCACTGGCTTACAAAAGTTTTCATAAGAATGTTCTGCTTTTGAAAGTGGTGGTGGTGGTTTAGTTGCTAAGTCATGTCAGACTCTTGCAACCCACATCTCCTGTGTCTCCTGCATTGTCAGGTGGATTATTTACCATGGAGCCACCTAGGAAGCCTCATAACAATTCATACAAAGCCTGCTCCTGCTGCTGCTAAGTTGCTTCAGTCGTGTCCGACTCTGGGTGACCCCAGAGATGGCAGCCCACCAGGCTCCCCCGTCCCTGGGATTCTCCAGGCAAGAACACTGGAGTGGATTGCCATTTCCTTCTCCAGTGCATGAAAGTGAAAAGTGAAAGTGAAGTCACTCAGTCGTGTCTGACTCTTGGCGACCCCATGGACTGCAGCCCACCAGGCTCCTCCATCCATGGGATTTTCCAGGCAAGAGTACTGGAGTGGGGTGCCATCGTCTTCTCCACATACAAAGCCTATATAATTTTAATTATCTCAAAATTTATAGCATATATTCTCCAATTATATATAATCTCAACCAAACATGCTCTAACCTAACTCCCAATTAATTGAAATTTTAAAACACTAAAATGTTTCAAAAAATTAAATTTCATGGACTAAAATTTTTTAAATTCTTTAATAGATTTAAACCTACATCTGAAAGCTCTTCATTCACATACTGTTGAAGCTTAGCTTGGAGGATTTTGAGCACTACCTTACTAGCATGTGAAATGAGTGCAATTGTGCAGTAGTTTGAACATTCTTTGACATTGCCCTTCTTTGGGATTGGAATGAAAATTGACCTTTTCCAATCCTGCAGCCACTGCTGTTTTTGAAATTTGCTGGTATATTGAGTTCAGCACTTTAACAGCATCCTTTTTTAGGATTTGAAATAGTGCAGTTGGAATTCCATCACCTTCAGTAGTTTTTTTGTTCATAGTGATGTTTCCTAAGGCCTGCTTGGCCTCACACTCCAGGATGTCTGGCTCTAGGTGAGTGATCATACCATCATGGTTATCTGAGTCATTAATACCTTCTTTGTATAGTTCTTCTGTGTATTCTTGTCACCTCTTTTTAATCTCTTTTGTTTCTGTTAAGTCCTTGCCATTTCTGTCCTTTATTGTGCCCATTTTTGCATGAAATGTTCCCTTCTTATCTCTAATTTTATTGAAGACTCTAGTCTTTCCCATCCTATTGTTTTCCTCTATTTCTTTGCATCGTATAGGTGCTAATATACAATATTTTTTTTACTTACTTCATTCTGTATCAGTTCAGTTCAGTTCAGTCAATCAGTCGTGTCTGACTCGTTGTGACCCCATGAATCACAGCACGCAAAACCTCCTTGCCCATCACCAACTCCTGGAGTTCACTCAGACTCACATGCATCGAGTCGGTGATGCCATCCAGCCATCTCATCCTCTGTCGTCCCCTTCTACTCCTGCCTCCAATCCCTCCCAGCATCAGAGTCTTTTCCAATGAGTCAAATCTTCGCATGAGGTAGCCAAAGTACTGGAGTTTCAGCTTTAGCCTCATTCCTTCCAAAGAAATCCCAGGACTGATCTCCTTTAGAACACCCAGGACTTATCTCCCTGGTTGGATCTCCTTGCAGTCCAAGGGACTCTCAAGTCTTCTCCAACACCACAGTTCAAAAGCATCAATTCTTCGGTGCTCAGCTTTCTTCACAGTCCAACTCTCACATCCATACACGACTACTGGAAAAACCATAGACTTGACTAGATGGACTTTTGTTGGAAAAGTAATGTCTCTGCTTTTGAATATGCTATCTAGGTTGGTCATAACTCTCCTTCCAAGGAGTAAGCGTCTTTTAATTTTGTGGCTGCAATCACCATCTGCAGTGATTCAGTCAGTCATTTCAGTCAGTTCAGTCGCTCAGTCATGTCCAACTCTTTGCGACCCCATGAATCGCGGCACGCCAGGCCTCCCTGTCCATCACCATCTCCCGGAGTTCACTCAGACTCACATGCATCGAGTCGGTGATGCCATCCAGCCATCTCATCCTCTGTCGTCCCCTTCTACTCCTGCCTCCAATCCCTCCCAGCATCAGAGTCTTTTCCAATGAGTCAAATCTTCGCATGAGGTAGCCAAAGTACTGGAGTTTCAGCTTTAGCCTCATTCCTTCCAAAGAAATCCCAGGACTGATCTCCTTTAGAACACCCAGGACTTATCTCCCTGGTTGGATCTCCTTGCAGTCCAAGGGACTCTCAAGTCTTCTCCAACACCACAGTTCAAAAGCATCAATTCTTCGGTGCTCAGCTTTCTTCACAGTCCAACTCTCACATCCATACACGACTACTGGAAAAACCATAGACTTGACTAGATGGACTTTTGTTGGAAAAGTAATGTCTCTGCTTTTGAATATGCTATCTAGGTTGGTCATAACTCTCCTTCCAAGGAGTAAGCGTCTTTTAATTTTGTGGCTGCAATCACCANGGCAACTCTTCGCATGAGGTGGCCAAAGTGTTGGAGTTTCAGCTTTCAGCATCATTCCTTCCAAAGAACACCCAGGACTGATCTCCTTTAGAATGGACTGGTGGGACCTCCTTGCAGTCCAAGGGACTCTCAGGAGTCTTTTCAACATTACAGTTCAAAAGCATCAATTCTTTGGCACTCACCTTCCTTCACAGTCCAGCTCTCATATCCATACATGACCACTGGAAAAACCATAGCCTTGACTAGACAGACCTTTGTTGGCAAAGTAATGTCTCTGCTTTTCAATATGCTATCTAGGTTGGTCATAACTTTTCTTCCAAGGAGTAAGCATCTTTTTTTCATGGCTGCAGTCACCATCTGCAGTGATTTTGGAGCCCCCAAAAATAAAGTCTGACACTGTTTCCACTGTTTCTCCATCTATTTCCCATGAAGTGATGGGACCTGCTGCTGCTGCTGCTGAAGTGATGGGACCAGATGCCATGATCATTTTCTGAACGTTGAGCTTTAAGCCAACTTTTTCACTCTCCTCTTTCACTTTCATCAAGAGGCTTTTTAGTTCCTCTTCACTTTCTGCCATAAGGGTGGTGTCATCTGCATATGTGAGGTTATTGATATTTCTCCCGGCAATCTTGATTCCAGCTGCTGTTTCTTCCAGCCCAGCATTTCTCATGATGTACTCTGCATATAAGTTCAATAAGCATGGTCACAATATACAGCCTTGACGTACTCCTTTTCCTATTTGGAACCAGTCTCTTGTTCCACGTCCAGTTCTAACTGTTGCTTCCTGACCTGCATATAGGTTTCTCAAGAGGCAGGTCAGGTGGTCTGGTATTCCTATCTCTTTCAGAATTTTCCACAGTTTATTGTGATCCACACAGTCAAAGGCTTTGGCATAGTCAGTAAAGCAGAAATAGATGTTTTTCTGGAACTCTCTTGCTTTTCGATGATCCAGCGGATGTTGGCAATTTGATCTCTGGTGCAGTGATTAGCAGACTGTAAATCCATCCGCATATCTACAAATGACCCAGTTTTGTTCCTTTCTATGGCTGAGTTTTATTCCATTGTATATACGTACCATACCTTCTTCATCCGTTCATCTGGTGAGGGACATTTATGCTGCTTCCATGTCCTGGCTATGTACCCAATGTTCATTGCAACTCTATTTACAATAGGAGTGGGTCAAATAAAATCTTGCTGTAATTATGTCAAAGAGTGTTTTTCCTATGCTTTCCTCTATGAGTTTTATAGTGTCCTGTCTTACATTTAGATCTTTAATCCATTTTAAATTTGTTTTTGTGTATGGTGCTTTTTATTCTTCAATATGCTTACATGGTGTATCACATTGATTGATTTGCATATATTGAAGAACTCTTGCATCACTAGGATAAATCCCACTTGATCATGGTGTAGGATCCTTTTAAACTATTGTCAGATTTGGTTTGCTGGTGTTGAGGAATTATGCATCTATGTTCATCAGTGACATTGGCCTGTAATTGTCTTTTTTAATGATATCTTTATCTGGTTTTCCTGTCAAGGTGATGGTGGCCTCATAGAATGAACTTGGGAGTGTTCCTTTCTCTGCAATGATTTGGAAGAGTTTCAGATGGATAAGTGTTAACTCTTCTCTAAATGTTTGATAGAATTCATCTGCGAAGACATCTGGTTTTGACTTCTGACATTTGGTTTGACATTTGTTTGTTGGAAGTTTTTAAATTACACTTTCAATGTCAATACTTGTGATTGGCTTGTTCATATTTTCTATTTCTTTCTGGTTCAGTCTTGGAAGGGTGTACCTTTCTAAGAATCTGTCCATTACTTCTGGGTTGTCCATTTTGTTGGCATATAGCTGCTTGTAGTAGTCTCTATGATCCTTTTTATTTCTGTGGTATCAGTTGTAACTTCTTTTTCATTTCTATTTTTTTTTAAATTTTGAGTCTTCTCTTTTTTTGGTTCATCTGGCTAAAGGTTTATCAATTTTGTTTATCTTCTCAAAGAATCAGTATTCAGTTTCATTGATCTTTGCTATTATTTTCTTGGTCTCTATTTCATTTATTTCTGCTCTGATCTTTATGACTTCTTTCCTTCTGCTAACTGGGTCTTGTCTCTCTGGTGGGCAGGACCATGTCAAGGGTGTGTTTAAAGGTGACTGAGCTTAGTTTGGTTTTAGGCACCCTGTCTGCTGAGGGGCAGGTCTGTGTTTCTATCCTGCTGGGTTTTTGGCCTGAGGCATTCTAGCTCTGGAGCCTGTATGCTGTTGGGTAGAGCAAGGTCTTGATGACAAAATGCTGACCTCAGGAAGACCTCATGTTGATCAATATTCTCTAGGGCCTCTGCCACCAGTGTTCTTGCCACCTCAGTGAGCAGCAGCTGACACCTTCCTCCCTCTGAAGATCCTCCAAGATTCATAGCAAAGTCCAGTCCTGGCTCCTATGGATTTTCTGCTTTGTGCTGGGTCCCAGTGTATGTGAAACCTTGTGTACACCCTCCAAGAATGGCATCTTTGTTTCCCCAGACCTATAGAACTTCTGCACTCAAGCCCCACTGGTCTTTCAAGTCAAATGTTTTGGGGATTTCTACTTCTAATGCCTGACCCTCAGGCTGGAGAGCCTAGTGTGGGGTTCAGGGCTCATTCTTGTGGGAGAACTTCTGTGATATAATTATTTTCCAGTTTATGTGTTGTCCACCTGTCAGATATAGGATTTATGTCATGAAAGTTCCCCCTCCTGCCATCTCATTGTGGCTTTTTCTTTGCCTTTGAATGTAAAATATCTTGGTTGGTAGATTCCATTCTTTTTTATTGATGGTTGTTTAGCAGTAAGTTGTGATTTTGGTGTTTTCTCAAGAGAAGGTGAGCTCAAGTCCTTCTACTTCATGCTCTTTTCCAAAATCAAGGAGCTGCTTTTACTCTGGATGTTTGCTGTCTCCTTCGTCCATGTGTTGGCCATGATCCCCTTGATAAGAGATGTGTAGGTATACTTTACACACTTCTACAATAGCAGGGGCATAGCCCAACACTTGTTCACAGATTCCCTAGGGGCTGGCACTCTCCATGTCCTCCTGGAAGAGTAGGGGCAGGGCCTGGTACCTGCTCATGAATTTCCTAGGGACAGGGGTTATCTTCACCCACCCACCCCCAGACAAAGAGGGCAGGGCCTGTAGCCTGCTCCAGAATTCCTAAGTGCTGGTGCTCTCTGTGCCCTCCCAGGACAGCAGGGGCAGGGCCATCTGTGGTGGCAGCCAGTGCCTACATCTGGAGCTTGCAATGGCAGCAGTGACTCAAGCCTGCCTCCAGAGTTTCTGTAGGTGGTGTCTTGTTGCCCAGGAACACTCACAAGGAAAAAGGATCTTCTGGTGGTCTCACCCCTCTCCTCGTGTGCTCCCAATTAATGCTGCCTTGCACCTTGGCAAGTCCGGGGTTCTTCTGAGTACACACCCAGTTGCCACAGCCCAGCCGCTTCAGGCTGTTTCCACACAGTCAGTCCTGGTCCTCTCCCTGGGCCTAACCTCTGAAGCCTGAGTTTCAACACCCAGCCCCCACCCCTGCCGACAGATAAATATCTCTGGCTGGGGAGCAGAGGGCTGCAATGCTGACTTTCTGTGCAGGTTACCCTTCATTTGCCTTCCATGATCTGGTTGCCGTGCTCTCCTCCAAGGCTCCAAAGCTCCCTCTCAGTCCAGTCTAATCTCCCCACTGGTGAGGAGACTTCCTTGGGTGCAAGAACATTTCCTCCTTCACAGCTCCCTCCCTGAGGTGCAGGCCCCAACCAGTTCCTTCTTTTTTTTTTTTCCCCCTCTTTTGTCCTATTCAGTTATATGGAGGTTTTCTTGTCTTTTCAGAAGTCTAAGGTCTTCTGTTGGTGTTCAGTAGCTGTTCTGTGTGAATCATTCCACTTGTAGAAGGTGAACTTTTCCACTTCCTACTCTTCTGCCATCTTGATACCCATCAGTGTCCACTAAATATTTCATAACACAAGCCACTGCATCTATAGTTCCCATAACGGCTATCGGTATTAAATCAATATATTCTCATCAATGAATGACTATTAAAATTTTTAGTCCAACATTTTTTATTACTATAGTAGCCCTTATTATAAAACTTTGATGTTCCCCATTCCACTTTGAGTACCAGAAGTTACACAAGGTATTCATTCCATTAATATCAAGCTTAATCTTATCAACATGATAAAAACTTACACTTAGATCAATTTTATATCAAATTCAGAGATGATTCATTGGAAAAGACCCTGATCCTGGGAAATATTGAAGGCAGGAGAAGGGGGTGACAGAGAATGAGATAGTTGGATGGCATCACCGACTCAATGAACATGAGTTTGAGCAAACTCTGGGAGATAGTGAAGGACGGGGAAGCCAGGTGTGCTGCAGTTCATGGTGTTACAAAGAGTCAGACATGACTTATCAACTGAACCAACAACAACAACAAATCTAGATATATCAATTATTGCTGTAATATCAATTACAGTTAGAATACTGAGGAAGGTTTAACCAAACACAACTAAAAAAATCTGGCCTATTTATCAACTGGCCATATTCTAATAATCTTTTTATAGTAATATCTATTATGATCAGGAGCTTTGGCAGTTGATTAGTATATATCATTAATAACTAGAGATCCTGATATAGCATCTCCTATAAACAATGTAAGCTCTACTTCTCCCATCATCACTCTTAGGGATTCCTGGATGGCTCAGGAGTAAACAATCTGTCTACTAATGCAGGAGACAAGGGTTTGATTCCTAGGATGGAAAGATCCCTTGGAGGAGGAAAAACCGTCCTTAACCAGTAATTTAACCCTTGAAGGGCCTTCGATAGATTTGACTAACTTTTCATTACATTTAGCAGTTGTCTCATCAGTTTTAGGTGCAATCAGTTATATTACTAGAATTATCGATCTAAAACCACCAGCCACATCTCAGCATCAAATACCACTACCGTTTGATCCATTCTAATTACAGCTGTATTTTTACTACTTTAACTCACAATACTAACAGCTGGTATTACTGAATTATTTATCTTTCCTTCAATTCTCAATGATAAACTTACTGGGTAAAGTATCCTAGATTATAAGATTTTCTCTTTCAGCAGAGATAAACTATCCCTGTTCCATTAGGTTTTCTTTCAGGGATTTTTCTTATTCTTTCACTTGAAATGTATTCTTCCATCTTCTCATTTTGTTTAACTTTTTCTGTCTCTACGAATTAGGTGAAACAGCTACCTATTCCAGTCTTGAGGGGTGTCTGTGTGGGAGCATTTCTTTGCAGTCAGAGTGTGGGCAGTGGCTTTGGTGGGAGAGCTGCAGTGTCAGCAATCAGTGATCTCTTATACAGTAAGATTCAAAGAGTTTTCTGGAATTCAACTGATCTTGAAGGGAATATGTAAACAGGGGAACATATTAGTTAAGGACATGTTTGACTTGGATTTGTCTTTACTTAGTTGGACTTTTTACCTTCATTTTACATCATTCTTGGCCACTGTCGCAGCCTTTTGGGATTCATAATCCCTGCATATAAGCAGATAAATAAACAGATGGAACTAATCACTTAATTACTGTCCCAGAGAATGGGCGGCATTCCCAGCCATACCTCCATTAGTTGAAGAGTAATTCTGCCTTATTCTCATTTCAGAGGCAAGCAGGAGTGTGATGAACACCCACTACAGAAGAATATATCAGGACTGCTAAACTGAACTGGTAAAGGCATATTTATTTTGAAACTTTCTTCTCTAGGAAATTTCTTAAAAACACAACTATATGCTCATACTTTGAAGCATTTTAGTACCTTCACTTCACAGAAGACCTGTAATACCCAGAGCAATGGTTCACTAAAATAAGGCTGTTTCTCTAAAACAAACATGCATCCCTTACCACAAGGAATTTTCAGGCCTAGCACAGAGAGGCCCTCTGTAACTATTTGAATTGCACTGAAAGTATCCCTTCTGAGAGGAATAGTAGGTGACCTGTCAGCGTGCAATCAACTCTTAGCTAATAAACACAGCATTACCCTTTCCTCCTGACAAGTTAAAAGCCACTTGCTTTGGGTAAAGGGGGATTTTACCTACTCTATCAAATCAACATTGTTCTCCCAGAAAGTGAACCTAAGAGAGACCTAGGTGGAAACCGGAGTGCCTGCTTCTGCCTTGGTCCTGGTCTCTGGAGTGTGGCAGGAACTGGATATGAGGGACCTGCTTGTCTGAAGACCTCAAGGCCTGTGAGAAGCTAAGCAACAAAGCCGACACGTGTGCAGCAGACACACACAGGACCCAACCAGCCCAGTCAGACACCGCGAGTAAGTGGTAGATGGTGACGTCCTGATGGTCACATTTTAGAGAAAGGAGGTCTTCATGAAGACCTCAGCAGTCAGAGTTCATGCCTGATCCACACAGCAGTGCATTTCTGTTCAGCAGCAGGAGTGCATGGTCATGGGGAGGGAGTGTGGACACTGCCTATAAACTCTCAGCTCTGCCAGTTTTAATAGCATGCAATTTGTGATTTTACTTTTTGAAGGTTCACATTTCAATTTTTCACATCATATGAGAACATTTATTAATAAAACATGGTATAGATTATCTCTCTTTTTCCCTTTTTTGGCCGTGCCATATGGCTTCAGTTCAGTTCAGTCGCTCAGTCGTGTCCGACTCTTTGCGCCCCCATAAATCGCAGCACGCCAGGCCTCCCTGTCCATCACCAACTCCTGGAGTTCACTCAGACTCACGTCCATCGAGTCCGTGATGCCATCCAGCCATCTCATCCTCTGTCGTCCCCTTCTCCTCCTGCCCCCAATCCCTCCCAACATCAGAGTCTTTTCCAATGAGTCAACTCTTCGCATGAGGTGGCCAAAGTACTGGAGTTTCAGCTTTAGCATCATTCCTTCCAAAGAAATCCCAGGGCTGATCTCCTTCAGAATGGACGGGTTGGATCTCCTTGCAGTCCAAGGGACTCTCAAGAGTCTTCTCCAACACCACAGTTCAAAAGCATCAATTCTTCAGTGCTCAGCTTTCTTCACAGTCCAACTCTCACATCCATACATAACCACAGGAAAAACCATAGCCTTGACTAGACGGACCTGAGTCGGCAAAGTAATGTCTCTGCTTTTGAATATGCTATCTAGGTTGGTCATAACTTTTCTTCCAAGGGGCAAGTGTCTTTTAATTTCATGGCTGCAATCGCCATCTGAAGTGATTTTCAAATACATTTATATCCTCTGAGTTTGTGATAATTGAGCAAGAAATAGTAGTAGTGTAGATCTTCATTTTATTCATTTGATTAATGAATAAAACAAGAATTGAAGAGGCTTGCTCAATGTCACACTGCTGTAAGTGACTGAACTAAGATCTGAGGTGTTTCTAACTCTCCACTTTACCATATTTACTTAAGAGATGAGGATTACCACATCCAAAAGACATAAAGAGCAATTTCTCCAGAGTTAAATATATGTCAGTTTATTTTAAATATTGTTTGCTTAATGAGAATAATTGAGGTGTCAATTTTAAAATAATTGAGGTATCATAATTTTAAGGAACATGATTATTAGGAAAACAATTTTTACAAACTTCAATATACCTCATGACTGGGAGTTAGGTATAGTTTACTTAGTCTTATGTCCAACTAATTTTACCTGGTACAAATGGATCAATGTATGGAATTTGATCTTTTCCATGACAACACACTAGCCAGAATCAATAAAAGATATTTTTGAGAAATCTAACCTTTGACCTCAAAGGTCAAAAGAGAGGATAGGAAGAAAGAGAGAAAACTCATCATCACTGCAGGGACCAAAAAATCTCTGTTAAGCAACTAGTTTTCATGAGTACTGGAGGGAGCAAGGGCGGAGGGCTACTATGAAATACTACAGAAGAATTAGAAATGAGAAAAATAAAGTTTAAATAACACATCATAAAATGGAGCAGAAAACTGCAGAGTCATCTATCTGGGACAAGTGCCTGAGTCCCAGGCCCAAAGTCCAGAATTGTAAGCATTAGATTGGGTTTGCTAATGGAAAGCAGGGACTGGGTGGCCAATAGATTGGAGCAGAGACCAATTCTCTGGGGGCATGGATATTGCCTCACATGCTGGAGGACCCAGAAGCAAGTTCCTCTTTAAGAGTAGCTCCTCCCATTTTCCAATACCACCCTCCTAGAGTGTTGGTTCAGGGAAGTATTTTTTCTTTCAAACTGCTCGGACATTTTGGACAAGACTTAAATCTACAGAAAAGAGGAAGATCACAAAAAGGTAGAAAAAGAATGATACTGCAATGATTTGAGAGGGAGGAGAGTGGGACTGGTAAATGGAGAAAGAGTATGCTACATTTATACCAAATATGGCCAAAATGAGAATGACATATAGTTCAATAGAGATCCTTTTTTTCTGAGCAGTAAGGATTCTAATTTTTGTTATCCAAATCTACTTTTCTGTGTAGCTATGTGATTTTGCCTAAAAAAAAAAGAAGAAGAAGAAGAAGTAACAGTAGGGTCTAAAGATATTGTCAGGAATAGGAAAAGATTAGGAAACAAATTTTTAGAACAGAAGTTAAGGGTAGTAGCTAGTGAGAAGTTATTTTTAGATAAAGAGATGATTTTTATTTTTTAATTGAGAGGGTTAAGAACATTATTAGAGGAAGAAACAGGTGACTACCTGGCATACTGAAATACAGATGGAACCAGACCTTATTCTTCATCAAGCCTTATGTAAAGTAGAAAGAAGGAATGAATGTGTGTGTATGTATATACATACACATACATATGTCTCTTCATATATACATATGGGAGTGGGTGTGAGTATATGTACATGAGTGTATATATATGTGTGTGCGCATATATACATGTATACTTACACACATATATTTGTTTCTTCTTCCATAAATGCATAACAGTTTGTGGGTATAAGTGTGTGCATATGTGTTTTAGTTGTGAATCTCTGGGCCTTTGCACAGGCAACCATGGTGAAGAAAGTGGCCATCATTGGAGCAGGCATCAGCGGCCTGGCTTCCATCAGGAACTGCCTAGAAGAGGGACTGGAACCCACCTGCTTTGAGAAGGGTGAAGACGTTGGGGGCCTGTGGAAATTCTCGGTGAGTGGGACATCACTGCAGCAGACTGGGGAGTGAAGGAGGAAGTGTGCGAGAATACGTTGCTTGAGTACAGGCTGTCGTGGCAGTTACACTTGCTCTACAAAGCTTAACATCAGTAGCAGATGGGAAAGTAAATCCCTTGCTTACTTCAGAAGTAAATGGGATAGTGAGCTGGTCAGTCTCTGTGTATAGAACTCAACCAATAAATCATTAATAAGTGAGCCACCTGGGGATAAAATCCATGGTCAAATATTGGTTAAGTTTATGTAGCAGAATTACTAAGCTAATCATTTCAAAAGTGATGGTTCTTTCCATTCATTTGTTGAGTTTCTGGAACAACCTCTTAGCGATTCAGACCACAGATTTTAAGATTTCAGGTGCTGACTTTTTTCTTGCCCAAAATACATAATTCTTGAGATTGCTGCAAGAGGAACCAAGATGAGGACACACTGATTTGAAGTTCTTCAGTGACTTTTGTTGTTGTTCAGTCACAAGCCATGTCCAACACTTTGCGACCTCATGGACTGTAGCTTGTCAGGCTTACTTCTATGCATTTATATTAAGGATTCTATCAGCAGGTATGCTTGTAAGCTGCTGTTAGATCACTTCCTGTGATCCTGTCTAACAAGTATATCATCAGGTGTGGAGGCTTCCCTGTGCCCCAACTCTCTCTGTGTCTACAACCTTAGGAATACTGTCTGGTTAAGCCTACTCCTGTTTTCTTCTTCTGATAAACTATAAATACATAGGAACATAGGAAGATCAATAACCCCATTTTTTTGTTTTTACCATGCCACACAATATGTGGGATTTCAATTTCCAGGATCAAACCTGTGCCCCCTGCATTGGAAGCATGAAGTTTTAACCACTGGACCACCAGGAAAGTCCCCAGTAACCCCTTTTAAACCACTATTCCCTCCGAAAGTACAAAATTAGTGCTAAACTTTATACCTTAATAGAAATGTTATGTTTAAGAAGAAAGTGTCTATGACGGCTCTTTAAAGATGATCAATATATGAGAATTGTTCTTATTAATATAGATATTTTCTAGATTTCAAAGAACTCTTTTTGAACCACCCAGCATCGATTATTTTAAAACAGGAGTATAATTGCTTTACAATGATGTGTTAGTTTCTGCTGTACAGCAACATGTATACGTATACATATATCCCCTCCCTCTTGGACCTCCCACCCACCCCCATCCCACCCCTCTAGGTCGTCGCAGAGCACTGAGCTAAGCTCCCTGTGCTATACAGCAGCTTCCCAGTATTGCGTAGCTCAGTGTTTGTCCCTGAAATGTGCTGACATAATTTCAGATTAGCACAGTGAAGGCTGATAGCGCTGTTTTATTAAGTACTTTCTATATACCAAACACCTTTCTCATTTCGTTCAATCTTTATAATAACCCTATAAGCTAGGTATGAATTTTTCCCTTTTACAAATGAATCTGAAGCTTAAAAGAAAAGAAAAAAAAAATGGTAAATAGCTTGTGAGTGGCAAAAGACAAGACTCCAATTCAGTCTGACTTGTATTTCTAGTTTGAATTCTTCATCCCTTAATAAATTGCTGGGTGCCATTTCAACAAGTGGCCTGTTGAGCTGGCAGGTCTTCTACTCAGTGATCTTAACCAGATCCTCACATTCATGTTTATTTGCAAAGCATTGTTGAAGAAAGACACTGCTCATAAAGCTTTTGAGAGTAGCTGCCTCTCCTGTTGCTCAAGAAAGGCTTTAAAGTTTGAACTTAGCATCATGGAGGGATAAACTACTCACCTGCAAGCATGAGGTACTCTTCAAGAAAAAGAAAAATTACTCCAAAGGATGGAACCTAAAACCCAGAAGCTGGAGCCTTAAGACACAAATGCTTATTTCCCAGAACTTGAAACCTAATGAAACGTACCCTTCTGGATTCCAAAATTGCTTGGGACTGATGACTCCTTTTTTCCCCTCCATTTTCTCCCTTTTGGAATGAGAATGTTTGTTACTGGTACCCTATGACTGTCCCATCATTGTATTTTGAAATAAGATAACTTATTTTCTAGCTTGACAGGTCCAGAAATAGAGAATTCTGTCCCAGGATGAATTACACTCAGAGTCGCTTTGATACCTGATTCAGATAGCTTAGACAAAGAGATTTAGAATTATTGAGCTGATGATATATAAGTGAGATTTTGAACCTGATTTGATGCTGCAGTGGATTGAGACTTTGGAGATGTTGAGATGAAGTGAATGTATTTGACATGTGTAATAAATGTGAATCTTTAGTGGCCTGACAGTGGACTGTGTTAGGCTATTCAAACAATGGGCCCCTTAAAGATATCAGGTCCTGATCCTAGAACCTGTAAATATTCCTAATGAGGGGAAAAGAAGATATTTACAGGTATGATTAAATTAATAATCTTGAGATGATGAGATTATCTTGGATTATCTGTGTAGGGCCCAAATGCCATAACATCTATCCCTAAAAGAGAAAGGTATGAGACTTCCCTGGTGGTCCAGTGGTTAAGAATCCACATTTCATGGGTTCGATCCCTGCTCAGGAAACAAATATCCTACATGCCAGCCCTGGGGCAACTAAGCCCACACACCTCAATGAAAGATCCCGCATACCACAACTAAGACCTGACACAGCCAGAAAATAAAATAAACTTTAAAAGAGAGAGAGAGAGAGGAAGGCAAAGGGAGATTTGACACACAGAAACAAAAAGGGAACATGACTTTATCAGAAAGAGAGATACGAAGATGCTATGCTATGACCGAGAAGGTGGAGAAAGGAGACATTAGTCAAGGAATACAGGTGCCCCCCAGATGCTAAAAGAGCCAAGGAATGCTGGCATCCAGCAGGAGTGGGAAGAGACAATGAATCTCCCCTAGAGCCTCTGGAATGGACTTGGCCCTGCCAACACTTTGAGTTAGGCCCGGTGATGCTGGTTTTCAACTCCTGGCCTCTGGAATCATGAGGGAATAGATTTCTGTTGCTTTAAGCTGTCAGGTTTGTAGTAACTTATTATAGTAGCCACATGAAACTAATACAGTTGATTATTCAGAGTTCCCTAATTATTTCACCTCTGTGGGGGACTTGAAAATGCAAATGATACTGTGACTTGCAGTGTTTCTCAAATACTTCTATGAGTCTGTAGTAGTATACCTAGAAATCACATTACAGGATTATACTATTAAATCAAGTTAAATTTAGTATTTTCATTACAGTTAGTTTATAAAGTCAGCATTTTACATTTTCTAAGATCCAAACATTAGCTAAGTCTAAAAAAATAATAATAATAAAACTGCAGGGACTTCCCTGGCAGTCCAGTGTTTAAGAATCCACGTTTCCCATGCAGGGGCCATGAGTTCAATCCTTGGTCGGGGAATTAAGATTTTGTGTGCTGCATAATGCAGCCAAATTAAATTTAAAAAGGAATGTGCACATAATTCAAACTTTTGTAGTTTTTTCCTATAGCACTTTCTTGGGTCCTTCTATTAATAGTTCCTTCTTCTAACCCAGATCTAAAGGCAGAATGATGTATTTGCCTCACCTGCTTTGATCACTGAGAAAATACTTTATGACTAGGCTGCAGGTCTAGGGAGAAGGTCTTTCTCAGGAGTTCCACAAACAACATGTCAACAAATTTCCTGGATTTTGGCCTGAAGTATCATTAATAAACTCTCCTTTTTCTGAGCATGCAATCCTTTGTTCACTTCCTCTGATTTTTTTTCTAGCCTATGTATCAATTTGATCTTTAATATTTAGTCTCTCCTTGTGTTGACTATAATCACTGTCAAGCATCCTCAACTCATCCAAAGCTGTGAATTCCTCCACCTTTGCGTCCCACATGCACACTAGCAGTCAACAACCCAAGGGAATAGCAGAAAACTCTCATCATAGTTCAAAATCACATTGCTTTGTGATGCAGATTTGGCAACTAATCTACCACTAAATTACTTTTCAATAGCAAGGCCTCAGACACACTGGCTTTTAATGTGATTGAAATATTCTAATATGACACTAAAAATTTGTATTCTAGGGGCCTGACATCCTTGAGTTATATGAGCCCTAATTAAATTTCTAGTGCTCAGTGCTTTTCATTATGAACTAGCAACTCTACAAAGAGATCTACAGTTTGATCTTTCATCAAAGGGAAAACCATTTCAGATAGAAAACAATGTTAATTTTTTAAATCTATATGTTAATTTTATTTTATTTCTTTTTTTTTTAATTTTACTTTATTTTACTTTACAATACTGTATTGGTTTTGCCATACATCAACATGAATCCGCCACGGGTATGTATAGAAAACAATGTTAATTTTTTTAAGGAAAGAAAGAATGTTTTTCTTTGGAGTCCCTTTAGAGTTTTTTTGACTCTTTAAATTTGAAAATGCAATCTTATGAACTGACTAATATTTACACAGTTGTTTTCTGCTTGTTTTTGGTTTTTTAAGGATCATAGATTTGGTCAAACAGTAACTTAGCAAGCATTGCATCTTGCACTTTGGTCTGTCATTAGTCGATATACAACAAACCCTGTATTTTAAAAAGATGAACTATGCCTTATTTTCAAGTGCCCATGGAACATTTCTAAAACTGATTCTTAAATCAAAAAATTTGAGGATGAAACCCTCAGTTGACAATACAATAAAATAGAAATTTATAACAAAATGAAGATGGAAAATACTGCCTCCAGGAAATTAAGTTCTCTCTTGAAGATCTATTAATTAATGTTCTTTTAGAAGTTTGGGCTCGGTAAGACAAATGATTGATAACTTAAAAAAGAGAAAATAGAATGGATGAAAAATTATCAACTGCTGACTATCTGATTTTATACAAATTTATAACAAAATGAAGATGGAAAATACTGCCTCCAGGAAATTAAGTTCTCTCTTGAAGATCTATTAATTAATGTTCTTTTAGAAGTTTGGGCTCGGTAAGACAAATGATTGATAACTTAAAAAAGAGAAAATAGAATGGATGAAAAATTATCAACTTCTGACTATCTGATTTTATACCATGAAGCATATCAGTTGGAAAATGGTTACAAAAAATAAGATAATTCAATGAGGTGGATGATCACAAAATTGCCAGACAGAAATCAATAGTTTATATATGTTGGAGAGTTAGCAGGCTGGCTTGGCTCTTTTCACACTAAAGCTGGTCCATTTTATTTGATCTATGTTTTTAATTTCAGTCCATTATTTTAAAACCAGGATATTTCACATAAAAATCTAAGGAAATGTCTTCTTTTGAAAAGTCAGAAAATCAGGTAACCCTGGATCTCCTCTTACTCTAATACATAGCCTCTTTAGGCTGAATTTGAATTCTGTGTTTTATCATGTACATTTTTGATTCATTTCTTGTAATTTTCTCTGCATTTATAGAATTTATTTTGACTGGTGCTACATAAAAACAATAATCCCTTAGAATTTTTGGAACAGATTCATTTACAAAATTTTCCATTTTCTCTTATTCCTATAGTCATATCATTCTTTTTGTTTAATTAACCTTCACGTCTATATTATTACAACCATGTAAATATCGTTGCTAAGCTGCTTAGTGGATTCTGATTATACTTTCTTTCTTGATTAACTTTTTGTTTTCACTGGAGTTAGTAACTTCCTTGTGGTCTTTGTTGATTTAATTTTACAATGCTATTCTATTTCACTCCCCAACCTCTCCCACAGAATTTTGACTCTCCTCTGAACAGTTAAATACATGAGGTGTTTCACTGGCTTAATTCTTCTCTTAACTGTCTCTTAAAGACACTCTTCTGGATTGTTTCCCTTCTCTAGGCTAACCACACTGCTATTATCCTGGATAACCCTGTTTTCTGAAAACTTTATCTTCCTACTATTTTTTATATTCTCTCATTTTAGAAGAGTATATGAGAGTACCTCCTTGGCAGTTTTCTATGAAATTAAAATATATGAAGTAAAAGACTGTAGACCTTGAATCTTATAAGATCACTATTTGATCTGGATTCCCATTTGATTAGATCTAGTCTTAACTTTCAGGCTTCCCAGGTGGCACTAGTTGTAAAGACCTCCTGCTAATGCAGGAGACATAAGAGAGGATGGTTAGATTCCTGGGTCAGGAAGATCCCTGTAAGGAGGGAATGACAACCCATTCCAGTATTCTTGCCTGGAAAATCCCATGGACAGAGAAGCCTGGTGGGTTATGGTCCATAGGATCGCAAAGAGTCAGACACAACTGAAGCAACTTAGCACATTCTTAACTTTCTGCTTTCTTTGATCTGGTAAGTCAGTTATCACTCATCCATCTGTGCTCTACTTTCAAAATATTGTTTTTGTTTCTTGTTTGCTTTCACTTTTTTTTTTTTCTTTTTTTCCCTGTGGGTTTATACCTCTGATACCTTTACAGTAATTTCAGGGGTGTGTGCATGCTAAGTCATTTCAGTCATGTCTGACTCTTTGCAAGCCTATGGACTGTAGCCTATCAGGCTCTTCTGTCCATGGAATTTTCCAGGCAAGAATACTGGAGTGGGTTGCCACTTCAAACTCCAGGGGATCTTCCCAACTCTAGAACTGAACCTAGGTCTCCTGCATCTCCTGCATTAGGAAGAAGGTTCTTTACCAATAGCACCACCTGGGAAACCCAATTTTAGAGAAAGAAGAGTTAAATATATCTGCATAATCTTTCATATGCAATCAGAAGTCTGAGTTACTTTAGTAATTTTAAAAAGATGGATAAAGCTACTTCCATAGATAAGCAAGGTTTGGTTCTTTGTTGATCACTTGCCCCCCACCCCCCACCCCGCAAAAAAAAATTACATTTGAAAATGTCATTTATGATCTTAGTCATTCTCTTATGAACTTCTAATATGATCAACTTAAAAGGACCAGTCTATACACATGGACTCTGAGATATACTATAATACTGAATAGGAACAATAAGACGTTCATGACATTTTTTTTTTTTTTTAATAGCAAGTCACAGATAATGTGATTAGCTGATGCTCCAACTCCCTTTTCAGTAACCATGGCCCTCGGGGAACCTAAGAAAAACTAAACACCAATCAGCTCAGCATTGCTAGGGAAATTCGTTATCCTGGAATGGCCAAAATTGCAAAAGCACCTCAAATCTGTCTCAAGGGTTTGCATCATTTTATTACATAAAATTCCTCCTTTGTTGTTACATAATTTTCCTCAACTTTGCCTTGCTTCAAAACTTTACCTTGGACTTTGTATTAGTTTTCTATTTCTGCATAGCAAATTACCACAAACTAAAGCAGCCCAGGGACAGGGGAGCCTGGTGGGCTGCCATCTATGGAGTCGCACAGTCAGACACAACTGAAGCGACTTAGCAGCAGCAGCAGCAGCAAAGCAGCTAAAAATATTTCTTTATTACTCTCAGTTACCCAGATCAGTGGACTTCCCTAGTGGCTCAGATGGGAAGAGCGTCTGCCTACAATGCAGGAGACCCGGGCTTGATCCCTGGGTTGGGAAGATCCCCTGGAGAAGGAAATGGCAACCCACTCCAGTACTCTTGCCTTGAAAATACCATGGACGGAGGAGCCTAGTGGGCTACAGTCCATGAGGTTGCAAAGAGTCGGACACGACTGAGCCACTTCACTTTCACTTTTCACTTACACAGATCAGAAGTACAGCATAGTTCAGCTAGGTTCTTTGGTTGGGGTTTCATGAGGTCAAAAATTAGGTGCTGCCAGGGCTGGGCTCTTATCTGGAAGCACACGGAAAGAATCTGCACACTACAGGTTGGTGGCTGAATTCAGTTCCTTGTTTTTCAAGATTAAGGTCTTTGTTTCCTTGCTGGCTGTAAATGGGATTCCTTTCAACTTCTAAAGGCTGCCGGTATTGCTTGGCATATGTCTCTCTTCATCTTCAAAACCAGGAACAAGCTGAATTCCCCTCATGTTTTGAACCTCTGACTTCTGATACCAGCCAGAGAAAACTCTGCTTGTAAAGGGATCATGTGATTCAATAATACTTAACAACATAGTCAGAGGAGTGATATAATATTTACAGATTTCATCCATACTCAAAAGGGCAAATGATTACACAAGGATGAGATGCACTAAGGGTCATTCTTAAAATTCTGTCTACCATATAGCTCATATTACCAGTTGAGGGAAAATATGAAATTGTTGAGTGAAGCATGTCTGCCAAACTTAAAACTCTCACTGTGTCCAGGGAGATCCTCTCCCATTTTCTCTGGTGAGTTCTTAATATTTTGAAATATTTTTTTCTGTAAGTAATACTAGACTACTAAGTGTTCAGGTCACTCTTTGACATCTAGCATAAATAGGACAAGACAAATATCCAGAATTACATAGAGAAAAACATAAAATCATGCTAAGACCCAAGGAGTACCCCATTTGGCACAGCTTAATCTCTAGGTCTCTTTAGGAGCAATGCTCAGTCTTTTAGCTTCCCTTCCTTGTCCGCCAGCTCTTTCTAAAATTGTCTCTGGGCTTATGCAGAAATAGAATTTATATGACCTTGTGGTGAAGCAAAGCCAAAGTTTCCCAAATTCAAACACAGTCTTGGGCTGTCCTCTGAATCCTCTGGTCTCCTGATGTTCCTATTGTAGATGATTATCCTTCATGCCTATCCTTCAGTAATCTTCAACCAAAGGCCAGTTGATGAACCTGGAACTGTCCTCCCTTAGCTGTCAGGGGCTGATGAACCTCCTAGCTGAACAGACTCCACTTACCAGGTGCAGTTTGCTCACTGAGTCCCTGACCCAAATGGTCCATTCTTCAGCTCTACTAAAATGCCACTTAGCTGCCCCCCAACTCTTGGCAACTCTGTGGCAAACTAGCTACTAAGAGTCTTAGATGACTTCTGCATCCCCTTTGGGAACAAGCAGGAACTCTTATGTTGTATTCAAACTGAATGAGTTCAAGAGAGCTAAACTAAGGCCTGAGCTTTTCTTAATCATGTTACCTCTTCCTAATCACTGCTACTTGACTCTTCAGTGTCAACCCTCCCCAACCCAGGTTGTTATGGGGAGCCTTTGAAGTGATATCTTACCAGAATTTCAAATGTGAAAACAAATTCCCTCTGCCCTTGGGGTTTTGCTCAATCTTTCTAACATGTCAGTTTGGTCACTCAGTCGTGTCTGACTCTTTGTGACTCCATGGACTCCAGCATGCCAGGGTTCCCTGTCCATCACCAACCCCCAGAACTTACTCAAACTCATGTTTATTGAGTCAGTGATGCCATCCAACTATCTCATTCTCTGTCGTCCCCTTCTCCTTCTGCCTTCAATCTTTCCCAGCATCAGGGTCTTTTCCAATGATTCAGTTCTTCATATCAGGTGGCCAAAATATTGGAGCTTCAGCTTCAGCATCAGTCCTTCCAATGAATATTCAGGACTGATTTCCTTTGGGATTAACTAGTTTCATCTCCTTGCAGTCCAAGGAACTCTCGATAATCTTCTCCAACACCACAGTTCAAAAGCATCAGTTCTATGCTCAGCTTTCTTTATGGCTCTCACATCCATACATGACTACTGGAAAAACCATAGCATAGCTGGACCTATGTTAATTTCAGAACTTTAGCCCAAAGAATAATGCTTAGGATTTAAGTAATCTCCTTTTTTGCCTCTATTCCCCTTTCTCCTTATTCCTTTCTTTATTCAGAGAAAAGAAAAAAATTTTTTTCACTGTGGTAGATAAACCACAATAAAGAGTTACCATGTAGCTATTTTAAAGTGTTCAGTTCTGTGGCATTAAGTTCATTGACGTTATCGTACAATCATACCACCATCCCTCTCCAAAACATTTTAATCTTCCCAAAGTAAAACTCTGCAGAAATTAAACAATTTAACTCTCAATTCCTCCCTCTCCCTGGCCTCAAGCCACCACCATTCTCTTAGTCTCTGTGAACGTGATCACTCTGGGTATCTCAGAAAAATGGAATAATACAGAATTTGTCTTTTTGTGACTGTTCTACTTCATTCAGCATATGTCCTCAATGTTAATGCATATCACTGCATGTATCAGACCTTCCTTTCTTTTTAAGGCTGAATAATGTTCCATTGCATATATACATCACATTGCCTGTCCATGCTTATGAGTTGGCATATTGAAATCATGTACAGGTAAATTGTGGGAAATACTATCACTGTAGTTAATGGTTCAAAGCAACAAAATTAATCCAGTTATATATTCTTAAAAGGACATGATCAAATTCAGAATCTGTTTCCCTTAGAAAAGATGTGAATAAAGATATATTTTTTTAATATAAATTTATTTATTTTAATTGGAAGCTAATTATTTTACAATATTGTATTGGTTTTGCCATACATCACCATGAATCTGCCACAGGTATACATGTGTTCTCCATTCTGAACCCCCCTCCCTTCTCCCTCCCCATACCATCCCTCTGGGTCATCTCAGTGCACCAGCCCCAAGCATCCAGTATCATGCATCAAACCTGGACTGGCGATTCATTTCACATTCTAAGTTCCTTTGATTATCATCAAATAATTTAAGTGAAGTTAATTTATGCCTCATCTTATTGCATTTACTTTTGGAAAAGACCAACCAAAAATGAGTGATAATTATTTGGGACTAGTCCTGACCACGATAAATATACTCATTTACAAACTCTGATCCATTTAAAATGTTTCTTTCACAGGACCATGCAGAGGAAGGCAGGGCCAGCATTTATCAGTCAGTCTTTACCAACTCTTCCAAAGAGATGACATGTTTTCCCGACTTCCCATTTCCTGATGATTTTCCTAACTTTATGCATAACAGCAAGCTCCAGGAATATATTACTATGTTTGCCAAAGAAAAGAACCTCCTGAAATACATAAAATTTAAGGTAAGATATTATTAAAAAAAAACTTATTGGGGGCATAACTGTGAGGAATTCTATATTTATTATAAGATCCCCATTTGTTCCTTTCACTATCTCTTTCTCAATTGTAAACAATTTTAACAGTATGGCTTCTTTGACCTAGATTTAGAAAGCATACATTCCTCTTAAGAATATGTAGGAATTTTTTTTAAGTTATTTTTTTAATTTTTTTAAATTTTTTTAATATAAATTTATTTTAATTGGAGGTTAATTATTTTACAATATTGTATTGGTTTTGAATAAACTTAGAAATCAGAGCAAAGAGAAAAATGCTTGGGTAAACAAGAATTTATAAATTAATTAAGAACTCATTATTCCTAAACAATTTACAGGTCAAAAAAAGAAATTGCAGGGGAAATATTTAAATATTTAGAGCTAAATGATAATTTGATTTTGATATATTAATATTTATGGAAAGTAGAGAGCACAAAAACTTTTATGAAAATTATAAGCTTAAATGTTTATATCAGAAAATAAGAAAGATTTTCTAGGTGATCCTTAAGCATACTAAAATATGAGAACTTACACTCTGGATATAGATGATATCTTTCATTTTGAGACAATAACATTAAAAATAAAATGGCAAGGAAGTACATTAGGAAATTGCTGTTACTACAAAAATTGTTGGCCACCAGATTATTTACTACATGATCTATGTGGCTCTTGTAAGCTATAATTCAACTGTCAGAGCTCCAAAAGGAATCACTCTTATACTTCAGAGAATACTGGTCATACACAAGGAACCACGTGGAAATAAAATTTAATAAAACATATAGATAGTGGCTTCCCTGGAGGTCCAGTGGATAAGAATCTGCCTTGCAATGCACAGCAGTTCGATCTCTGGTCTGGGAAGATCTCACATACAAGGGATAGCTAGGCCTAAGAGTTGCAACTACTGAGACCACATTCCACAGCTACTGAAGTCTGCGTGCCCTAGAGCCCATGCTCTGCAATAAGGGAAGCCGCCAATGAGAAGCCTTCATACCACAACTAGAGAGTAGCTCTTAATTTCTAATGCTGAGATGCCATATGATTCTACGATCATTTGGCAAAGTTGGAAAGTCTTTCTATGTTTTGATGATCTGAGAAAGCTGGCCTTCTTAATCTAGTAAAGAGACCATTAAGGAAGCTGCAGGGTTAATTTCACTCCGATAATGACAAAACCCTGATAGTGTTTAATATCAGTGCATCTTCACAAAACTCAATGACCATACAAATACAAAGTTAAAAAAAAAAATAGAATCCTCCTTTCTTGAAGGCCTACTGTAATAGACACTATGGCCTCATTTCTGTCTCCCTTATATCCCTTGATATTGTTTATGGAAATTTTTCCCTGAGAAGCCATGTGTTCCAATTTATAGGGAGTGTCCATGTTATGAAATAGTGAAAGTTACATGATTCATTTGGGGAGGAAACTTGTAATTCTTGGCCAGTGGGCATCATCTTCAAACCTACAAAGAGAAATGCAATAGAACAACAACCCTGCAAGTGCTTTTAACTCTGCCTTCACTTCTCAGTCCAGCTCATTCTCTTACTTTGTTAAGAAACAGCGTGGTATGACTGGGACACAAAAGAAAAAGAAAAGCATGTTGTCACTTGAGTGAGACTGCCTCAGAAACGTTACCAAGTCAGGGCTGGGTGTTTCCTGTCCTTTGGAAGAGAACAGTCCTAAATAGTACCTTCCTCATGTAGCAGGCACTATGATTGAGATCAGCTTCCTTGGCTGACTTTTAGTCAAGTGTAAATTTAACTTCAAACACATAGCAAAAGGATGAGAGTAAAAAAATGCTGTATTTTTACAGGATCTATTTCATGTAAACTCTGTGTCTTGACCAAAATATGAATCACCTAAAGAATGAAATTGGAAAGTCAGTGGGAGAAACAGCTGTAGAATCAAGGACCTATATTTAAATTTTGAACCTAGTTATTGAATTTTATGCACACTGTTTAACTTCTTTAAGTCTCCATTTCATATATAAAATGAAGCAACTATGTGTCTTATTCTGAAGATCAAATAAAAGCTTTAAAGCAGTTTAAAAAATAAAATGGCTAAAGAAATACGTTAGAAAATTGCTATAACTATGTAAATTATTGGCCACCAGATTATTTACTACATGGGCTACCTGCCTCTTGTAAACTATAATTCAATTGTCAGAGCCCCAAAATGACTCACTGTTGTACTGCAGAGAATACTGGTCATACACAAGGAACTATGTGGGGATTTAAAAACAAACACACACACACACACACACACACATACATATAGATAGGGGCTTCCCTAGTGGTCCAGTGGATAAGAATCTGCCTTGCAATGCAGGAGACACTGGTTTGATCCCTGGTCCAGGAAGATCCCCTGTGCCACGTGCAACTAAGCCTGAGAGTTAAAACTACTGAGCCTATACTCTGCACCACAACTACTGAAATTTACACCCCCTAGAGCCTGTGCTCTGCAACAAAAGAAGCCACCACAATGAGAAGCACTCACCCCATAACTAGAGAGTAGCCCCCACTCACTGCAACTAGAGAAAGCCTGTGAAGCAACAAAGATGCAGCACAGCCAAAAATAAATAAATATTTCTAAAAATCATATAGATCATTTTACACTTTGACTTATTAAAAAGGAATTTTGAATTTATAATATGTACCTTCATAATGAATTAAGTGTTTTTCCTAAGGCACTATTAAGGATTTTCTTCATACTATTTGATGATGTTGGTGCCAAATCTGCCTTTTGGCATTGAATAAAGAAGATTATCTTTCTGTGTTTCTCTTAGACAATTGTATCCAGTGTAAATAAGCGTCCCGACTTCTCAACCACTGGCCAATGGGATGTTATCACTGAAAAGGATGGTAAAAAGGAATCAGCTGTCTTTGACGCTGTAATGATTTGTTCTGGACATCATGTGTACCCCAACATACCTAAAGAGTCCTTTCCAGGTAAAGCCAACGTTTACACTGCCATCCATACATCTTGTATGAAGAAATAACCTTGATGATGTCTTTCTTATACAAAAGTATAGTTTATAAAAGTACACATTAAATTAAAATATGCTTTTATTGTATCCAATGGGCTTCCCAGGCAGCTCAGTGGTAAAAGAATCTGCCTGCCAATGCAGGAGATGCAGGTACAATCTCTGGGTCAGGAAGATCCCCTGGAGGAGGGCATGGCAACCCACTCCAGTATTCTTGCCTGGAGGGTCCCATGGATAGAGAAGCCTGGTGGGCTATGGTCCATAGGGTAGCAAAGAGCTGGACATGACTGAGCACATATATCTATACAATTAGATATACTGTATCTGATATAGTTTAAATATTAAAATTCCTATTACTGCAACCATATTCACTAACAAGCTCTGTTATAGCAGTTTTTTTAAGTGAAAATCAAAATAATTCATATGTCTTCCACTTTTTCACTCAGGAATAAAACTTCTTAAAGGCAAATGCTTCCACAGCCGGGACTATAAAGAACCAGGAATCTTCAAGGGGAAGCGAGTCCTGGTGATTGGTCTGGGGAACTCAGGCTGTGACATCGCCTCAGAACTCAGCCACATAGCCGAAAAAGTATGCCTCCCTGATACTCAGGGAACTATCTTTAATACGATTTGAAAAGTGTGAAAGAAATCGGGGAGGGCAGAGTCCTTGATGCAAAAAGTAAGTAGCAGTTCATATAGCTCAACGCCCTTTGGTAACAGGTGGGATTTTAAATAGCTGGATGTGGCAAAGGCAGAACATCAGCTGGAATGGTGTCATTCAACAAGCTGCTTCTTTGGGATGTTTGGTGTCTAATGTGTCCAATAAATTCTTCCAAAACCAATGGGATCATCAGACAAGCACTAGAAGAAATACGACTAGTATTCAGTTATTGGTCACCTAAACCAGAGAAGATTTGGCTAAAAGATGAAAATATCACAGAAATGATTCAACAGGTGTTGATCCTAAGATATGGGTTATAGTGCAGGAAGTATATTTGGGAGTGCTCTCTGGATGAATACCACTGAGGAAAGGGAAAGAAGCTTTCCTTTATTTACTCTGAAGCTAGGATAATCCTTCTGAATTGTCCCTAGTTGAAGTGAGAGGCTGGGTCATTTTTTTTTTTTTTTTACCAGTATAGATGTTTATTTTTATTTACATATATTGCCTCCTTTTTGAGCCTCCCTCTCATCCCACCCCCATCCCACCTCTCTAGGTCATCACAGAGCACCTAGAGCATGTTATGCAGAGTAAAATAAGTCAGAAAGAAAAAAAAAAACAATATCATATACTGAAGCATATATATGGAATCTAGAAAAATGGTACAGATGAACCTATTTGCAGGGCAGGAATAAAGATACAGATGGAGAGAATGGATTTGTGGACACAGCAGGGGAAGGAGAGGGTGAGACAAATTGAGAGACGCTAGGTCTTTGTCTTCCTCCCTCAACCGGTCACTGAATGCAGGGGATCCCAAAAGATCATAAGATGCTGGGGGAGGCCCCCTCTTTACCAAAGCAACTCCCAAAGAGGGCTGAGAGCTAAGGGCTGCCTCCTGGGAACTGCCAGCTGTGCTGTGATAACTCCATTCCTAGAGGCAGATCCACAAACAGTCACCACGTTAACAGTTGAATTGGTGTTTTTCAAGGTCATCATCAGCTCCCGAAGTGGCTCCTGGGTGATGAGCCGGGTCTGGGATGAAGGCTATCCGTGGGACATGCTGTTTATCACTCGATTTGAAACATTCCTCAAGAACACCTTACCGACAGTCATCTCTGACTGGTGGTACATGAAGCAAATGAATGCCAGATTCAAGCACGAGAACTATGGCTTGATGCCTTTAAACGGGTAAAGCAGAGTTCACCATGAAATGCCTGCTAACTTTTATTTCACTGTCAACAACCCTAATGTGTGAAATAACCCCTAGACAAATCGAAGTGAAGTAATCACCTCTCACATTTCAGAGGACAAAGAATTGCAAAAATTAGGAGTGTTTTCCTGTTTCACAATTCTCCTTACCAGATTTGCACAGCTGGAAAGTTATATAACAGGTCAGGAATTTTACTTCCTAGAATAATGATAATAATAGTCAACATGTTTTTAAGTACTTAATACATGTCAGAGCCTTATTAAGTCTCAGACATGCGTTATCTCCCTTTACTCTCACGACGACTATGAAAAAGTGAAAGTGTTAGTCTCAGTCGTGTCCAACTCTTTGTGACCCCATGGACTGTAGCCCACCAGGCTCTTCTGTCCATGGGATTCTCCAGGCATGAATACTGGAGTAGGTTGCCATTCCCTTCTCCAGGAGATCTTCCCAACTCGGGGATCAAACCCCGGTCTCCTGCATTGCAGGCAGATTCTTTATCATCTGAGCCACCAGGGGAGCCACAGCAACTATGACGATGGCTCTATTATAATCTTCATTTGAGGGATGAGAAAACTGTGGTTTACCAAAGCCCCACAACTAGGAAGTCAGAAATAGTGACTGAAACAAGTCCAGATCTGCCGACTCCAAAGTGCCTCACTCTTAGCCACCTTGCTCTAAAACCTCTTTCTTAACTGCAAAGTTAAGCAAAGCAGGACTTGGTGCTTCACTCATTCAGTTCAGTTCAGTCACTCAGTCGTGTACAACTCTTTGTGAACCCATAGACTGCAGCATGCCAGTCTTCCCTGCCCATTACCAATTCCTGAAGCTTGCTCAAATGCATGTCCATCGAGTCGGTGATGCTATCCATCCATCTCATCCTCTGACATCCCCTTCCCATCCTCCCTTCAGTCTTTCCTAGAATCAGGGTCTTTTCCAGTGAGTCAGTGAATCACATTAGGTAGCCAAAGTATTGGAGTTTCAGTTTTAGATTCAGTCCTTCCAATCAATATTCAGGACTGATTTCCTTTAGGACTGACTGGTTGGATCTCCTTGCAGTCCAAGGGACTCTCAAGAGTCTTCTCCAACACTACGGTTTAAAAGCATCAATTCTTCAGCGTTCAGTTTTCTTTATGGTCCAACTCTCATCCATACATGACTAGTGGAAAAACTATAGCTTTGACTAGACAGACCTTTGTTGGCAAAGTACTGTCTCTGCTTTTCAATATGCTATCTAGGTTGGTCATAACTTTTTTTCCAAGGAGCAAGTGTCTTTTAATTTCACGGCTGCAGTCACCATCTGCAGCGATTTTGGAGCCCAAGAAAATAAAGTCTCTCAACAAAGTTTCCATTGTTTCCCCATCTATTTGCCATGAAGTGATGGGACCAGATGCCATGATCTTAGTTTTCTGAATGTTGAGTTTTAAGCCAACTTTTTCACTCTCCTCTTTCACTTTCATCAAGAGGCTCTTTAGTTCCTCTTCACTTTCTGCCATAAGGGTGATGTCATCTGCATATCTGAGGTTATTGATATTTCTCCCAGCAATCTTGATTTCAGCTTGTGATTTATCCAGCCCAGCATTTCACATGATGCACTCTGTATGTAAGTTAAATAAACAGGGTGACAATATACAGCCTTGACGTACTCCTTTCCTGATTTGGAACCAGTCTGTTGTTCCATGTCCAGTTCTAACAGTTGCTTCTTGACTTGCATACAGATTTCTCAGGAGCAGGTCAGGTGGTCTGGTATTCCCATCTCTTTAAGTATTTTCCACAGTTTGTTGTGATCCATACAATCAAAGCCTTTGGTGTAGTCAATAAAACAGAAGTAGATCTTTTTCTGGAACTCTCTCACTTTTTCAATGAGCCAACAGATGTTGACAATTTGATCTTTGGTTCTTCTGCCTTTTCTAACTCCAGTTTGAATATCTGGAAGTTTACAGTTCACATACTGTTGAAGCCTGGGTTGGAGGATTTTGAGATTTACTTTGCTAGCGTGTTAGATGAGTGCAATTGTGCAGTAGTTTGAGCATTCTTTGGTGTTGTCTTTCTTTGGGATTGGAATGAAAACTGACCTTTTCCAGTCCTTTGGCCACTGCTGGGTTTTGTAAATTTTCTGGCATATTGAGTGTAGCATCATCTTTTAGGATATGAAACAGCTCAACTGGAATTCCATCACCTCTACTAGCTTCGTTCATAGTGATGCTTCCTAAGACCCACTTGACTTCACATTCATTACATCATTGCACCATTCATTACCTTTGCTCTCATTCACTTCAGTTCAGTTCAGTCACTCAATCATGTCCAACTCTTTGAGACTCCATGAATTGCAGCAAGCCAGGGCTCCCTGTCCATCACCAACTCCCGGAGTTCACCCAAACTCATGTCCATCAAGTCAGGGATGCCATCCAGCCATCTCATCCTCTGTCATCCCCTTCTCCTCCTGCCCCCAATCCCTCCCAGCATCAGAGACTTTTCCAATGAGTCAACTCTTCTCATGAGGTGGCCAAAATACTGGAGTTTCAACTTCAGCATCAGTCCTTCCAAAGAATAGCCAGGACTGATCTCCTTCAGAATGGACTGGTTGGATCTCCTTGCAGTCCAAGGGACTCTCAAGAGTCTTCTCCAACACCACACTTCAAAAGGATCAATTCTTTGGCGCTCAGCCTTCTTCACAGTCCAACTCTCACATCCATACATGACCACTGGAAAAACCATAGCCTTGATTAGATGGATCTTTGTTGGCAAAGTAATGTCTCTGCTTTTGAATATGCTATCTAGGTTGGTCATAACTTTCCTTCCAAGGAGCAAGCGTCTTTTAATTTCATGGCTGCAGTCACCATCTGCAGTGATTTTGGAGCCCCCAAAAATAAAGTCTGATTCTGTTTCCCCATCTATTTGCCATGAAGTGATGGGACCAGATGCCATGATCTTCGTTTTCTGAATGTTGAACTTTAAGCCAACTTTTTCACTCTCTTCTTTCACTTTCATCAAGAGGCTTTTTATTTCCTCTTCACTTTCTGCCATAAGGGTGGTGTCATCTGCATATCTGAGGTTATTGATATTTCTCCCGGCAATCTTGATTTCAGCTTGTGATTTATCCAGCCCAGCATTTCACATGATATACTCTGTATGTAAGTTAAATAAACAGGGTGACAATATACAGCCTTGATGTATTCCATTTCCTATTTGGAACAAGTCTGTTGTTCTATGTCCAGTTCTAACTGTTGCTTCCTGACCTGCATATAGGTTTCTCAAGAGGCAGGTCAAGTGGTCTGGTATTCCCATCTCTTTCAGAATTTTCCACACTTTATTGTGATCCACATAGTCAATGGCTTTGGCATAGTCAATAAAGCAGAAATAGATGTTTTTCTGGAACTCTCTTGCTTTTTCCATGATCCAGCAGATGTTGGCAATTTGATCTCTGGTTCCTCTGCCTTTTCTAAAACCAGCTTGAACATCTGGAAGTTCACGGTTCATGTACTGCTGAAGCCTGGCTTGGAGGATTTTGAGCATGACTTTACTAGCGTGTGAGATGGGTGCATTGCTCTCATCACCTGCCCCTTAATGGAGCCCTCCCACTGATTTATGGCCACAGTGTTTTCATCTTCAGCCTTCTCCTCACTCTCTCCTATAATATCCTCCAAGCCAATCACGTGATAAGAAATTACTTTGACATGGACGAAAAAACCCAAGTTCTAAGCTGTTTACATCTAAGTTAATTCATTAAGTCAACAAATAGTTATTAAACTTTTATTATGTGCCAGGACCTGTGGATATAGCAGTGAACAAACTCATAAAATCCCTATCCTCATGGGGCTTACATTCTAATAATGGGAAACAGACACAAACAGCATGAAATCTAAATAAGGCAGACAAGGGTAACAGGGGATTACATCAAGACAATTTTAAACAACCCTTAGAGAAGGTCTCACTGAAAAAGCTTTCAAGCACATTTCTGAAGGAGATGAGAAAATGAGCCATAAGGGTATCTGGAGATGACTATTCTTGACAGTAGAAACAGCTAGGACATCATCTCTTCACGGGTATGATTGCCATGTTTGACAAAATACAGCGGCTTCTTTTCTTGGAGAAGAAGACTGGGGAGAACAGCAGGAACTGAATCCAGAGACATCAAAATAGCCAGTTGACGCTGGGTCTTGGAAGCCACTGTAAAGACTCTGGCCTTTACTCTGAATGCAGTGGGAAACCATAGCAGGCATCTGACCAAACTGGAGACAAAGTCTAAGTTAGTTTGAACAGATCACTTTGGCTGTTATGGCCATAACTCACTGTAGGGGGTAGGTCAAGGAAGGAAGTGGAAAGACTGGTTAAGAGGCTATTATCAAAAACCCAGAAGCTGTCAGGTTGGGATAGAGTTTGAAGGTAAAGTGAACAGGATTTTCTGTTCGATTGAATAGCAAATATGAAAGCAAATAAATGTCAAGGATGCCTTTCAGACTTTTGATCTGAGCAAGGGAGCAAAGGTGGAGGTGATGTCTACTGAGATGTGGACAACCATGGGAGGAGCAGAAGTTTAGTTTTAAATGTATTAAAGTTGGAATGCCTGTTTGGTATTTGCAAAGAAGAATGTGGAACAGCAGTGGGTACATAAAACAGAAGAGAGATTCAAACCATAAGTTTAAAATGTGGACTGGTCAGAATATAGATAGTATTTAAATAAATGAAAACTAGATGACATCTCTTGAAGAATGAATGTCAACAAAGAAGACAGAAGACCTGAGGCATGTCGTTATTTAGAGGTCAGGAAAAGAATTCAGCAGAGGACGCTAAGAAGTAATAGTGAGGTATAGCGACGTAGGTAGAAAGGAATCAAGAGTGAGTGATGACATGAAAGCAAAACGAACACAGTGTTTCAAGGAGGAGGAAACCATCAAGTGTGAGTTTACTAATAAATTAGGTAAAATAAGGAGTAAGAGTGGACCTCTGGATCTGGTGGCTTGAAGATCGGTGGCCTTGACAAAGGAAGTTTCAACATGGAAGTGAGTTTAAGAATAAATGGCAGATAATTCCAGCGGTTGAATCCAGCCTTCTTCCAACAAGCAGTCCAACCAATCTCATTGTCTGGCTCAGTTTCCTCTCCAGCAGCATCTACCTATGGCTTTCTCTCTCTCTCACACAGTTCCCATCATCCTATAAGAACATGTCTTTTCTTCCAACATTATTCCATTCACCCCTAAGGCAGAGTTCTGTCCAGTCACTAGAGATATTACTGAATAAAAAATAATCAAAAGCTCTCTCTTTTCAGATTTCCAGTTTCCTGTTTCTTCTCCTGGCCTTATTTAAATTCCTAGACCCTCACTTCCTCACCTGACATTGTTTTGTCTGCATGGGGTTCACACTTCACCCTCTGTGATAGAACCTGGCTGCAGCCTTCCACCTTTGTCTTCCTTCCTCCTATTTGATCTTCTTTACATCACAATGATCACTTTGGATTATATTACGTTAAGAATAATGGCTAACATTTTGAGCACTATCTATGTGCTACAAACTGCACCAAATTCTTTATATTACTTAGGTCTGCTGATGATCTGAGATAGGTATAGCAGTTATTACCACTTCAGGTGAGGAAGATGAGGCAAGAGAAAATAAGAAAATTTAATTTGATCAAGGTTCACAGTTGATTAGTAGCAAAAAAAGAAATTTAAAGACCCAGGTACTCTGATCTTTGTTTTTCCTGATATAGGGGATATGATCTGAGTGCTTATTCTGGAATTTGGGGAGACTTCTGTGGGAAAAGAGAGAAAGATTGAAGGAAATAGAGACGGGATTAGCAAAAACCAACTTCTGTTACTCCACAATGTGGCCTTACATAAGTTTTATCTATCAGCCATATTGATGACACTCCACGGCACATTAAAAAAATCTTAGGTAGATTTTTCCTATCAGTGAATTATGGACCAATAAAACAAAGGAAATGGCACTGTTCTAATACTTGCTTCTGTTTTCCATACAGCACCCTGAGGAAAGAGCCTGTGTTCAATGACGAACTCCCAGCTCGCATTTTGTGTGGTGTTGTGACTATTAAGCCAAATGTGAAGGAGTTTACAGAGGATTCAGCTATTTTTGAGGATGGGACAGTGTTTAACGCCATTGACTGTGTCATCTTTGCAACAGGCTATAGTTATGCCTACCCCTTCCTTGATGACTCCATCATTAAGAGCAGAGACAATGAGGTCACCTTATTTAAAGGCATCTTCCCACCTCCACTGGAGAAGCCAACCTTGGCTGTGATTGGCCTTGTCCAGTCCCTTGGAGCT
Source organism: Cephalophus harveyi (assembly GCA_006410635.1). NCBI lineage: Eukaryota > Metazoa > Chordata > Mammalia > Artiodactyla > Bovidae > Cephalophus > Cephalophus harveyi. The sequence goes on from SJYT01033963.1 coordinate 269,475, forward strand.
GTCATCCCCACTACTGACCTGCAGTCTCGCTGGGCAGTACAAGTAATTAAGGGTAAGTAGACAAAGAATCTCATTGATGGGGAAGATGAGAATGCCTTTGAGTCTTTAGGAAAACAATATTCCTATTAACAAGAAACAAATCCTAGGTCCCACCCAGTTTCCAGAATCTATAATTCTATATTTTTGTACTATATTCTATAAGCAATTAAAAATATATTGGATTGTCATAAACAATAGTACAAGACAATGATTCAAGAGTGTTTTTGTGATTTATAACTCCTTGCATGCTCAGTTGCTTCAGTCGTATCCAACTCTTTGTTACCCATGGACCATATCCTGCCATGTTACTCTGTCCATGGGATTCTCCAGGCAAGAAAACCGGAGTGGGTTGTCACTTCCTCTTCCAGGGGATCTTCCCAACCCAGGGCTTGAACTCACATGTCTTATGTCTCCTGAATTGGCAGATGGGTTCTTTACCACTGGCACCACGTGTTAAGCCCTATAACTCCTTAGAATTGTCAATTATTCAAGACCTTTCATTAAACTTGAGAATACCAGAGCTTCTCATCTTAGGTCCAGAAGAACTTTATAGAATTAAGATTTTCAAAACTCAAGAGAATGATATTGCTTGAAAGGTTAATGAAAGGAGATATTTCAAAGCCAATATCTAGCAACTTTAAATATCCACATTCATGAAAAAAAAGTATGATTTCTGGAAAGGAAGTGGCTTTCTTGCTCTGTTTTCTTCCTTGTTATGTATCAGATAAGGACAAGCAGTGGATCAGTAGAAGCAGAAAGCATTTGGTGTTGTAGACAGTTTCTAAGGTAAAGGAATCCTAAGTCCCTGTATTTTAAAAAGAAAAAAGAAACAATGAACTTAATTAGGGTCAAGCAAAGAAGGCAGGCAGCATCATCCAGCCCCAGGTACTAGAATCAGATTCATATTAAGGTTTGAATGCCATTGTGGGCAGATTCAGAAAATAAAACAAAGCTATGGTTAAAGAACAAATCGAGATGTCAAAGTGTAATGTGCAAAGTCTGGCTGATCTTAAACCTGAAACTTCTGGATAATGAATCTTAGCAGGTCTGCTTCCTTTGAAGCCACATGTAAAGCTTTCAGTCCTACCTGATTTGCTGGGGTTTAAATGCTCTTTTATCCTGGATATTTGAACCTGCAACTACATGTCCTGCATTATCACTCACCACCAGGCTCCCAACCACATCATTATGGTCCTACATATCAGCAATCTCTCTAAATCTCCTTCACTCCTCTGGTCCCAAGCAGAGATGTGTCGCAGGGTGATGTTTCTCCAGCAAGGCAGCAGCAAGGAAAGTGATGGAATGAAATCCTACTTAGAACTGAACTCAGGATTCAGGTTCAGAAAGACTGGCATTAAAATGTAGGTCTTAATTGCTTATAAAATATTCACTTACTCTCTGTGAAGATACTAGTTATAACCTGGGCTCTGAAGAAAGGAGACAGGGCAGAGACCCAGCCAACAGAGAATAGATGCAAAGACTCAGTCTTACGGAAAATGAGACATAAGGCAAACAACCCAATTTGGGGGAATAGGATTATCAGACCAAGGGGTCAGTTACAAGCAGCCCAATGGCAATAGCTGGTGGGGTACAGAATATAGCCTCTTCTCTATCTCTCCTCTTGCCCAAGGACAGAACCAGTTCCAAGCTTTGGAACAAGGCCATGTTGACAAACTGTTCTTATGATCCTGCCAGTAGGAATTTTAGGAACAGAGAATCACTGTAGGTCTTGAGCAATCAGAGCTTGACTGGAAATTCTAGTCTTGTTCCAGGCGAACCCAAAGTTGCCAAAGAAACCACACTAGATTTGAAGATCTTCCAGTACAAAAGTTTGGGTCTAGGTTTTAGAGAATTCTGTAAGTTAATGCCAGGAAGAGCCTGAAATCCTGGGGCAGCCCCAACTCAGATTTGGCCTCCCAGGACCTCCCTATATCCTTGGTGACTTGTGGACAGTCCACATCCAGTCTCATTCAGGAGCTGTTGGCTTTCCAGAGAGAACCTTGTAGCTTCATTAAATTCTCTTTCTTATCTGTTAGAAATTCCCTTTTTGGGCAAAGCAAGATAACTTCCTATGAAAATCTGTTTGTTCCTGTGGCGGATTTATGTTGATGTATGGCAAAACCAATACAATATTGTAAAGTAATTAGCCTCCAATTAAAATAAATAATTTAAATTTAAAAAAATTTTAAAAATAAATAAACACTGGCAAATTACTTAGTAACAGCAAAAAAAAGAGAGATGTCAATATACCTTTGACTATAATTTATTAGATGACATACTTAAAAATAAAGCTGAGAGAGTAGAATATAATCCTTCAAACTGATTTTTAAATCCAATAACCAGTTTAAGAGCAAAGATAGAAAGATGAAAGGTTATTTGGTTTTAATCACTGTGACAAGTATCATCTCTGAAAAGATTAGGAATGACTTATCTGTTTGTCTCAGAATGACTCCCTGGTTGTTTGTTCAAGATATTATTTTGCTAGATAATGACAACAAATTTTGAAAATAATAATGCGATTCACAACTCATTATTAAACAAGAAACACTGCAGGCTAGTCCTATGCCAGACTTATTTAACTATTATCACGTCTTTCCACTTTTTTTTTTTTAGGAACTTGCCCTTTGCCTTCTGTCAAGGACATGATGAATGATATTGATGAAAAAATGGGGAAAAAGCTCAAATTGTAAGAGCACCTATGGTAAAGGGGATCTAGAATTTTCATAGCAAAATCTGACTTTGTGAATACTTAGAACTGTTTTAGTCTTGAATACTCCTGAGTGGGGCCATTAGGGTGACAGCTATGAGCTAAATTCAGCCATTCAACAAATAGTTATCAAGGATATACTTTGCACCTGATATGCCACTAAATCCTGTTTCAGCCCTCCATGTCTCCTGCAATATATCATAAAAGAGAGAACCAGAAAGATTAAAAATCAGAGGAGCTTGGGAACACATGGATGGGGACTTCTATTTTCTAGCTCATAAATCCTCTAAAATGTAAGGATGCCTTCCAACAGGTGGCTCTAATAAAAGGACTCAGCCACACAAGAACTACTCAGAAGAACTAGGCTCCAGTCCCACCTCTGTCACTAATCAGCTCAGTGGCCATGAATTAATAACTTCACTTGCTGCTGCTGCTGCTGCTAAGTCGCTTCAGTCGTGTCCGACTCTGTGCGACCCCACAGATGGCAGCCCATTGGGCTCCGCCATCCCTGGGATTCTCCAGGCAAGAACACTGGAGTGGGTTGCCATTTCCTTCTCCAATGCATAAAAGTGAGCAAGAGACAATTCCTCTACTTGTAAATGTGGATAAAACTGCCTTTCTCAGCAGCCTTGTTGTGTTGTGGATTGTCCAAGTGAGATCAGTATGAAAGTCCTTCAGTAAAAGCTACAAAGTACTGGCTAATGAGCAATAATCCCCTTACCAACAAAAGGATGGATGTTGACTTGCATGGATAAAAAGGTGTGAGGCATTTCCCCTGTTCTTGTTTCTACACGAAGCTCGGATAGCCACAGTCTTGTTTCTCTCCCTCCTCTAGGTTTGGCAAAAGTGACACCATACAGACGGATTATGTTGTTTATATGGATGAACTTGCCTCCTTCATTGGGGCAAAGCCCAACATCCCATGGCTGTTTCTCACAGATCCAAAGTTGGCATTGGAGGTTTACTTTGGCCCTTGCACCCCATACCAGTTTAGGCTGGTGGGCCCAGGAAAGTGGCCAGGAGCCAGAAACGCCATCCTGACCCAGTGGGACCGGTTACTGAAACCCATGACAACAAGAGTGGTTGGGAGTCCTCTGAAGCCTTGCTTATTTTGCAACTGGTTCAGACCTGTTCTTATTTCTGTTGTATCAATTGCTGCTTTCATTGTGTTGTTCTAGCCATCACTCTATCTAGGATTCTGAACATTACTAACAGTATCTGGGAAGAAGCTTCACTCAAAATTAAGA